>WSXT02213831.1:0-17487 GCA_011762715.2 Neuroterus valhalla | reverse complement strand
AAAAATCGAAAATTTATTGAGCCCTGTACAAAAATTTATTTTTCGAAAGTGAATATTTATTGATAAAATGAAATAAGAACTTCTACGACCCCAATATTTTTGTGCTGAAATGATGCTCGTAGAATTTCGAGAAAATGAAGCATGAAAAAAACTGCCAAAATTGCACTTAGACTTCAAAAAATCTTAGTTCCCAAACAACAAATTTTGACTGAATGAGATTATTATTTTATATTGTTTATTTAATTTACTTGTTATAATAATTTTATAAGTCAGTTTGCCTAACAGCGTTAGGTATAAATCTATATTAGCCAAAATTCGTTAGTTGGAAACTACGATTTTTGAAATTAAAGCGCAATTTCCGTAGTTATTTAATTCTTTCTTTCTTCAAGATTTATAATTTGACCAAAAATGGTTGTATCGCCAAAGCTTTCGTTCATTCCATCAGCAAGGATAGATAACCTTTGAAGCAAAAAATGTATACCTCAATAAATTTTCAAATTTTATTACATAACTTTTAAAAAAATTTCTCGACTCAAAGTTTTCATATCACGTGAGTTTTTTTGTTTATTCATTTTTATTAATGTTTATTGCCTTCGTAATACTCTGATGTTTTTAATGTTTAATTATATTTTGAACCATACAAACAATGTTTTTATACTATTAGCAGCATGTTTACAGTAGCGTGAAATTGTTGAAGAAATATAACGATTTTTTGTAGTGGAACAAATAAACTCAAACTGATCAAGAACCTTGAAATTTCATTACAGATTGCATGTTCATAAATAAAAGATTGTGAGGTTTGTAACATGAATCTCACAATTTTAGTAAATACGTTTTGTTATCGAATTCCTGTAAAAATGATCTCAATCTTTATTTTTGAGAATTTTTCATTTATTCTTCCAACATACAAATAAATCATATGAATAATTGTATAAAATTATATTGAATAGTAATAAATAATTGAAATGCCGATAAAAAATTATCAAAGTTAGGTTTCAAAACAAGAGAAATTCAAAATAAAAAACACAAATAAAAGATAATTGCAATATAAATCATGCACATAAAAAAATAGTCAAAATTATATTTAATTGATAAAAATTAAAAATGTTGAGCTCTGTTCCATCAACGAAACTTAAAATAATTTAGTACGGCACATCGCTCGCAATCAAGCACTACCAACTACCATACCAAGTGACGGTGCGCGCATCTTTCAGACGCTATGGTAAGTAAACAATTACTTTTACAAAAAAACGTTTGAAACAAAAATGGTAAAGGATTGTGTGAATTACAACTTTCGTCTCAAAAGTTTTGCAGTAGCACCGAAATAAAAGAAAGATATTCGATTTTAAAAAAATTCCAACCCTCTTTTTATTTTTATAATCAATTTTTAAGAAACAAATAAGCAAAATATGAGAAAAAATCAAATATACTTATTTTAAGAACTTATTTTTCTCATGAAAAATGGTATCAACCATTTTCTTGATTCTTGATGGCGGACAACCTGCAAAGGGTTGATGGTCGAAAACTTGGATTTAAGCTTCCTATAAAGATGGAAAAAAAAAATTTCTTACCCAATGAATTGCAAAAATAAAATCTATAAATACTGGACTATGTGGAATATAGAAAATTTCCTTGAGTAGATGTAGATGCTGAGTTTGCAGTTGTTGAGCCTCGTTTCTTGGTTGCTTCACAGTTCTGAGAAATGACGGTCAAGATGTTTTAGCCTGAAAAAGCGGGAAAGGAAAAGGAAGTGATGAATGAAGCTGAATCCTTAACGGTTACGGATACTGAAGAAAGGTTAGATAAATTGACGTTTACAAAAGATTAAGTTTAGATGTAACGCTGAAATTGACCACACGGCGAGCCAAGCGGTTAGCACTTATACAGTAGTATAAATCTAATCACAGAAAATTCTTCTAAATCCATAACAATTCCATATAAACCGGATTTGGGATAGTTTTTAGTGAAATCGAGCTCTTTAACTTTAACATTTTTCCCACGAATTTATTTTCCGAGAATTTTAATTGGTGTTGTTCCTTCGACAAGAAGAAATGTTTAGAATGGCAGGTATTAATAAAAACTGAAGCCGTTGTTTACCTACTTAAAGACCAACCTTATGCTGTCTAATCAGGTGTCAAGAAGGAAGATAAACCTCCAGTGGTACCCAAATTTCAATAATGAAAGGTCCTTTAGTTTAGGAGTTGAGGCGAGACCTATCTTTATCTTTGGAGTGCAAACACCTCCCAGGAAGCTTGGTTACGGAACGGGAAAAACAATGCCCTAAATCTTGCGAGTTAGTTCTATGGGAAAAGCCAATAATTATACCTCAGCTTTTAGTTTTAGTCTCAGGTCTAAAGTCCAAACCTTTTCATCTGAAATCTAAAATAAACTGTAAATTGAACGTGACGGAAGAGAGGATCTTCCCTTTGAGAGCCGGACAATGGTTTCGAATTTTCAGCTTCTCATGCACTTCGACGCCTACTACGCGTTAAAAATCATTATTGTATGCATATTCAGGGTGGCGCCTTTACCGGGAAACCGGGAATTTTATTAACCGAGAAATGAACGGGAAATTTATTGGCCGGGAAATGACCGGGAATTTTATTGACCAGGGAAAAACCGGGAAATTTGTTGACCGGGAATTTCATTATCCGGGAAATGACCGCGAATTTTATTGGCCAGGGAAAAACCGGGAAATGACCGGGAATTTTATTGATCGGAAACCGGGAAATAACCGAGAATTTTATTGGTCGGGAAAAAACGGGGGAATGACCAGGAATTTTATTGTCCGGGGAAAAACCGGGAAATGACCGGGAATTTTATTGGCCGGGAAAACCAAGAAATGACAAAAAATTTTATTGACCGGGAAAAACCGGGAAATTACCGGGAATTTTTTGACCAGGAAATGATCGAGAATTCAAATCAAAACCGGGAATTTACTTGACTCAACCTAGGCTATTAAAAATTCTACCGAAAAAATACGAGAAATGACCGCTTTCCTTTTATGAATCAAAAAGAGATCTTATCATTTGGTTTAAAGAATGTAACGTTCCTTTAATCTGATTCTCAAAATATTCAATCACATCTATACTCCATGAGAGGGAGAATTTTTTTTTTCCATTAAAAGAAAGGCGATTTGCAATTTGTTGCTCTGTGAGATTTTTTTAGCAGAAACGATTATTATCTTCATTCTTTCAATAAAATGTATTGATCACGTTTTATTTGCTTTCCCTCATTTATCTGACTTGAGACATGGAATTTCAAAAAATAATTATATTTCTTATTTCAGGGCAGGGAGTTTCAGTGAAGAAGTAAAATTTTACTTGGAACAGAACATTTTTAGCATGGAACGGGAACTTTTCCAACTAATTAGAATTCGGATTCAGAAGAGAGAAATTTTGAAAAATCGTTCTCCTAATTCAAAATTCGGCACAATTTTGAAGTCCACTTTCCTCAATTCCAAATAAAGAAAGTACTTCAATAGTAGGTATTCCGAAGAAGAAATATTTCTGAATTATGATAGAAAGCTTGTTCACATTGTTCACTGCAAATTCATTCTTTTTGATTTAAAAAACATCTACTTGTTCAAAATTTAAACTTGGTTGTTTTTAACGAATTTCCCCGTTCAAGATGCATTATTTCCATTTAAAATTCACGTCTGGTTGAAATTTTAACTACTTTGTTCAAAATCAATTCAAATTTTTTTTGTGAGAAATTCAAGTATTTAGTTGAGCATTGATTTTTGAATTTGAAAATTAAACTATTTCTTCGAGAATAGAATTATAATTTGATTGTATTTTTCATCATTTTGTGTTAAGAAGTAATAATTTGTTTGAATGTTCGTTTTTTTTTTTTTAAGTAATTTTTTCCAACTGAAAATTTAACTTACTCCACTTGAAAATTCCATGGTTTTAGTTAAGAGTTCATTTGTTTTGTTTAACATCCATTTTTTCCAATCTGAAATAGGAATAATTAAATTTTCGTTCATAATTAATCTTTTTCAGTAAAAGATCATTCTTAGGCTTGGTTCGAAATTCGTTTTTAAACTAAAAATGTTACTGTTCCATTTTTGGTTGAAAATCATTATATTATTTTTTTAGTTCAAAATTCGACCATTTTGTTGAAACATTGTATTTTTTCTTTAGAAAATGATTCTTTCTATTTGAAAATTGATCTTCTTGTTTGAATATTCGCCTTTAAGGTTGCAAATTAAAGTGCTCCAGTGTAATATTCACTTCGTGGAAAATTTGCCTTTTTTGTAGAAAATTAATCTTTTTGCTTGAAATACATCTATTCATTTGGAGATTCATCATTACACGTGAAAATTCATCAGTTACGTTAAACATGAATTTCTTCAACTGAAAATTTAATTATTCATTTTTGGTATAAAATTGATCTTTTATAGTTCAAAATTCGACATTTTGGTGAAAATTTGTCTTTTGGAATTAAAAATTCAATTATTTCGTTAAAACACCACATATTCTGTTGAAAAGCCAGTTCTTTGGTAGAAAATTATCTTTTCCTGCGAAAGTTAATATTCATTCCTCAGAAATTCTTCTTTACGGTTAACAGTTCAAGTTATACAGTTAAACATTTTTCATTTTAGCCAAACATTAATATAGTTGGAAACTTATATGTTTGATTTATGATTAATTCTTTGAGACAAAAATGTCACTATTCCATTTTTGTTTGGAAATTTTTATTTTTATAGTTCAAATTCAACCATTTTGTTGAAAAATTATATTTTTTGGTTGAAAATTAATTTTTTGTCAAAAATCGAACTATTCTAGTTAACTGATCATCATTTTAGTTTAAAATTAGTCTTTCTGGTTTTTGATTCTTCATTATTTTGTGTAGAAATACAGTAATCTTTTCGACAGTTAGTTTTTTTGTGTGTTGAAAAATAGTTTTTTTGTTGAAAATTAATTTTTGTCAAAAACTAATCCATTCTAGGTGAAGGCTCATCATTTCAGTTAAAAATTTACAATTTCATTTGGTTCTTCATCATTTATTGTAAAAATGTAATAATTTGTTTGAAAGTTAGTTTTTTTTAAGTTAGTTTTCCTGTGCTAAGTAATTGAAATTTTACTTATTCCTATCGAAGATTCTTCGTTTTAGTATAAAACTTTTTCGTGGTTCGAAATTAAGAAAAAATGTAATGTTCCAACGAAATGCTGTAAATCCGATTTTTTTTTCCTATCGTGAATTGGTTTTTCTTAATTATGAGTTTACCTGTTCCAATTCACGTAAAAAAATGATATTTTTTGTTGAAAATTTGAGTATCTTTTTCAAAATTGATTTATTCTGCAATGTTTCATCTGTTGTGTTGAAGAATGTTGAGATTGAACGTCATGAAGAAAAATGAATGTTTGCGTTTTACGACAAATATAAATATTTTACTCCCAGTTGACCGAGAAAATCAAAAAACTTGACCGTAAAGAACCGGGTAATTGACCAGGAAATTACGTGGAATTTTATTGCCTGGGGAATTACCAGGAAATCGCGTGGAATTTTATTGACCGAGAAATGACCAGGAAATTACGTGGAATTTTATTGACCGGGAAATGACCATGAACTAACCGGGAATTCTATTGACCGGCAAGAAACCTGGAAATGACCAGGGAATTACCGGGAATTTTATTGACCGGGAAATGACTATGAACTCGCCGGGGATTTTATTGACCGAAAAGAAACCGATGAATGACCAAAGAAATTACCAGGCATTCTATTGACCGGCAAGAAACCGGAAAATGACCCAGGGAATTACCGGGAATTTCATTGACCGTAAAATGACCATAGACTTACCGGGAATTTTATTGACTGGCAAGAAACCGGCAAATGACCAGGGAATTACAGGGAAATTTATTGAATGGGAAATGACCATGAACTTACCGGTAATTTATTGCCAGGGAAGGAACTGGGAAATAGCCAGGAACTTATCGGGCATTTTATTGACCGCGAAGAATCCGGGAACTGAACAGAAACTGACCGGGAATTTCATTGACCGGGAAGAAACCAGGAAATGGCCAGGAACTTACCGGGGATTTTATTGACCGGGAAGAATCCGGGAATCGACCAGAAACTGACCGGGCATTTTATTGACCGGGAAGAAACCGGGAAATGGCCAGGAACTTACCGGGGATTTCATTAACCGGGAAGAATCCGGGAACTGACCAGAAACTGACCAGGAATTTCATTGACCGGGAAGAAACCGGGAAATGGCCAAGAACTTACCGGGGATTTTATTGACCGGGAAGAATCCGGGAACTGACCGGGAATTCCATTGACCGGGAAGAAACCGGGGAATGGCCAGGAACTTACCGGGGATTTTATTGACCGGGAAGAATCCGGGAATCGACCAGAAACTGGCCGGGCATTTCATTGACCGGGAAGAAACCGGGAAATGGCCAGGAACTCACCGGGGATTTTATTAACCGGGAAGAATCCGGGAACTGACCAGAAACTGACCGGGAAGAAACCGGGAAATGGCCAGGAACTTACCGGGGATTTTATTGACCGGGAAAAATCTGGAAACTGACCAGAAACTGACCGGGAATTTCATTGACCGGGAAGAAACCAGGAAATGACCGGGAATTTGAAATCTTCCGCCGAATCCCCACCCTGCATATTGGAGAATGATCAACTTTGTTGTGATCTATGTGACGTTGCGCCACGATGTTTTTTCATCAGGCAAATTAAAAAAATCTCAACAGCTTCCAAGGACCCTTTCTGATAGAAACGCATTATGTCTAGGCTCGAGTCAATGTAGGTAGGTGTTTACATCCGGCTCTGTATTTTCGTTTAAATACCTGAGGAACCTGTCGTAACAGGCGTGAAATTCTGACTGAACGGTTTCCTGGACGCTTTCCAGAACTTTGAACCGGGAAATTATGTCAATTGGAAATTGTTTGGTTTGTAAACAACATGCTTCAGCTGAATATTCTAGGTTATTTTTCATAAAAGCGTGGGAACAAATTTATATCGATTCAATGGGTAGCTGATCAAGTAAACAAAATTAACAATTCAATATAAATAGCAATACAAATCTTTTTAAAAAACTTTCCAAGTTAATATGTTGCAATTATTTCTTGATTATTTTCTTTATAAAGTCTATATTTTAACATAAAAATATTTTAATATGTAGTTTTTTTTTTAACTCGAAACGATTTTAGAATTGGGTTGAAGTTTTAGACGCCTAACCTGACGAATTTCTATTTCCCATTTTCTTCTTGTTTTTTGCAATGAAAACTTCTGAAAATGTATTGAAATATTTTGCTATCACTTTTTGAGAACTCTAGGCGATTAAAAAAAATCAAATGTTGTTGGATAATAATTATGAATAAAATTTTCGACTTGCGGAAGCCAACCGAAATTGGAGAAAACTGTAACCACGTATCTCCATTATATCTATTTATCTGGATTTATTTCGATTTATTTGAATTTATACTGATTTATTTGGATTATTATTCTACCTCAAGTATAATGCTTAAAAACGAATCTTCTCTAGTTCAGAAAATTATTTATTTATTTTTTTTTTTTTTTGAAGTTTATTTTCTTGATAATAATCTTTGGGGAAGTTATATTGACCCTCGGGAATAAAATTCGTAAAGAAATGGTTGTTTGTTTGATAATTCTCTTTTAAGGTTAACAACTCAAGTTATGCAATTAAATATTTTTCATTTTAGTCGAAAATTAAATCTAGTTGAAAACTCTTCTGTTTGGTTTTAGATCAATTTGTTAAGCCGAAAATGTTACGGTTAAATTTTTGTTTGGAAATCATTATTTTTATAGTTCAAAATTTAATTATTTTGTTTGTAAATTGTATTTATAGTTTGAAAATTGTATTTTTAAGTTGAAAATTAATTTTTGGTCTAGAATTTAACTATCCTAGTTGAAGGTTCCTAATTTCAGTGAGATATTCGTCTTTCTGGTTTAAAAGATGAATTTCCTACCGAACTGTTGAAATTTCCAATAAAAAATATAAATTTTCTACAAAACAGTAAGGTTCAGAATCTCAAAATATATATTGTAAAAAAAAAACATTTTCATCGATACAGTTGAATTTCGATCAAAAAAAGGTGAAATTTCTACCAAAGAGATGATATTCAACACAAAAATATGAATTTAAAAGAAAGACCACTTTCATCCAAATAATTATATTTTCAACTGGAAAGTTAAGTTTCTTACCAAACTTATGAAAATTCCATCCTAAAATATGAATTTTCTACAAAATAGTTGATTTTTGAATACAGAAATATGAATTTAAAAAATCAGATTTATCCAGAAAGTGTAATTTTTAACTAAAAGAAATAAAAATAGAAAAAAAATTGCAATCCAAAAAGAACAATTTCGATAACAGAAGATTCTAATTCAAATGGATATGTTTCTAACTAGAAATTAAATTTTTTACCAAACTTTTGAAACATTTCAACGAAAAATATGATTTTCCTACTCAACGGTTCAATTTGGAATTCAGAAAAATAAATTCAAAAAATATATCATTTTGAACCAAACAGCTGAATTTTGAACCAAAAGATCAATTAAAAAAGATTATTTTCATCCGAATAGTTGTATTTCCTACCGAACTGTTGAAAATCCAAGCCAAAAATATAAATTTTCTACAAAATAGTTATATTAGGAATTCCAAAATACACATTCTAAAAAAGACAAATTTTCAACGAAACATTTGAATTTCAAACCAAAAAAGGTGAAATTTCTACCAAAACAGATGATGTTCAACACAAAAAGATGAATTTAAAGGAAATACCACTTTCATCCAAATAGTTGTACTTTCAACTGGAAAGTTGAGTTTTTAACCAAACTTTTGAAATTTTCATCCAAAAATATGAATTTTTTACAAAATAATCGATTTTGGAATGCAATCCAAAAAAAAAATTCTGAAAACAGGCAACTTTCATTCAAATAGATGTGTTTCCTTAAAAAAGCTTAAATTTTTTACCAAACTCTTGAAACATTCTAATGGTGAATTTGGAATTCAGAAAAATAAATTTAATGAAAATATCATTTTGAACCAAACAGCTGAATTTTAAACCAAAAAAAAAAAAAAATGAAATTTCTATCAAAATAGATCATTTTGTAACCAAAAAGATAAATTTGAAAAAAAGGCCATTTTCATCTAAATAGTTGTATTTATCAACTTGAAATTCAACTACAGTTGAGCATTTACAATTTAATTTGAAAATCCATAATTTCGTTTAAAGATGTAACAGTTTGTTTGGAAGTTAGTTTTTTTCTGTTGACAATTATTTTTTTTTGGTTGTAAGTAATTTTTTCAACTGGAAATTTAACTCATTTCATGGAATATTATTCAAAGATTCTCATTTTAGCCATCTCGATCAGTTCTATTAGGAGATCCAGTTCATCATCCGCAAACGAGAAATCTGCTCCACCGATTCATTTAACTAATCAAATATTTGAACATATTTACGTCATTAAGACGGCCATCCCACGCTCAAAAAACAAGTTCCCATCCGATCACTGAAGTTAAGCAGTGTTAGGGGCGACTAGTACTTGGATGGGTGACTGTCCGGGAATATCGCGTGCTGTTGGCATGTTGGTGGGAGAATGTGCCCTCCTGTGCATTCAACGCAACAAATTGTGACTCTTCAAAAGTTACGTTTGCCCCGTATGGGATTATGGCTTAATGGTACAAAAAAAATGAAGAGAAAATTATGGTAATTTAAATTTCTATAGCTATCAACGAAACATACCGAAAAGAAATGTATTATTTCATCGAGTTGATCTGATAATCATAGCTGATAATCAAATGAGGAAATTGGATAAATGGATAATATACTGTAGGGATATTTCGAAGGTAGATTAATAATTATCGGCTAAATTCCATGTAGCGCCTTAAAGCCTTTTATGTCAATTTATATTGTATAGATTTAAAATTCCAATACCGATTAAGTTACTGAAAAACGTTATAGGTTCTAGTTTGATCGTGAGAAATGGAGAAGGAGAGAAAAGGAGAGATATAGGCAGAGATTGAGGTCTGAGAAGGATGGAGAATCTGAGGTCTTTTGCATTTTTTTTGTTATTTTCTTGTCGGCCCAGTGCCTTTATTAACGGTTCGGGGGTAAAATACTACGAAATGGGCCGATAGAGCCGGGGGCTTGAAATCGGAGTCTGGACCAAAAGAGCCGCTTCGCGCCAACGCGACGCGACGCGGCGCTCGACGAGAGAGATGGCAGGTAGATTCATTCACAAGGACCCCCGCGTGTTCTCCAGCTCTCGGCAGTAGTGTTCATGGGGCACATTCCAATCGTCTGCAGAGACCTGAGACCACCAACCAACTATACAGGCGGGAACTCTCACAACCTTACCTTACCTTACCTTACCTTACCTACCTTACCTTACTCATGGAGCAGCTTCAGTTCAGTTCTTATCTGTCTGCTAGCTAACGTGCTAGCATAGACCAAACAAAGGCACCAGAGAAGCCGGTGCGGTGGCCGACACTGGAATTTCGAACCATTCCCTTACCTCTTCATCCTGCTCACCATCCTTCTACGTTCATTCCGGTTCATTCTGGTTCATTCTCATTCTCCTTCTCATTCTCTCTTTGAAAATCTTTCAATAGTACCAGAGCCAGCGCCAGCGGTACGACTAAATTAGGCCCAATTATTTATTAGAACATAAGATTGTGTATATGTATATGTGTTCTATTAGAAAATTTTTCAAAGTCATTCAAGTATTTTAAATTTCTATTTCAGAATCGGATGAGACTTTCCAACTTTGTTTGGGATCTGTAATTAAAGTAGAAGAAGACTTTCGAAATCCTGGTGGTTATGTCTTTTTCCAATGAACAATAATTGAATGCGATGGTCTGACTGTCCGCGTGTTTTTGTTTCGCGATTTTTTTCTGCATTTTGCAGATGATAAGAATTTTTGTGGCAGAATCAGTCGGTGATTTGTAGAGAATGATGAGGAGACTGAATACATGCATGAATAGAATGGGTCTTGAGATTTACGTGTATTTTAGAAGTTCATTCACTGCTGAGGGAAGATAGATGCAGAGACCTCCAGAAGTATACAAATGAGGGATAAAAAGATTATCGGCAGTTTACGAGCTATTACAGGCAGTACAAATGTAACCAGGGTGGTGACTTGACCGGGAAACGAAAAAAGATTAGGAACTGGCCGGGCATTTTATTGACCGGGAAGGAACCGTGGAATGACTATGAACTTACCGGAAATTTTATTGGCCGGCAAGAAACCGGGAAATGACCAGAGAATTACCGGGAATTTTATTGACTGGGAAGGAACTGGGAAGCGGCCAGGAACTTACCGGGAATTTTATCGACTGGGAAATGACCATGAATTTACCGGGAATTCTATTGCCCGGGAAGAAACCAAGGAATGACTTGGTACTTACTGGGGATATTATTGACTGGCAAGAAACCGGTAAATGACCAGGGAATCACCGGGAATTTCATTGACCGGTAAATGACCAGGAACTTACCAGGGGTTCTATTAACCGGCAAGAAACCGGGAAATAACCGGGAATTGAATTGACCGTAAAATGACCATGAACTTACCGAGAATTTTATTGAGCGGGAAATGACCATGAACTCATCGGGAATTTTATTGACCGGCAAGAAATCGGGAAATGACCAAGGAATTACAAGGAATTTCATTGAGTGGGAAATGACCATGTACTTACCGGGAATTTCATAGACCGGCAAGAAACCGGGAAAGACCAGGAAATTAAGTGGAATTTAACTGACCGAGAAATGAACAGGAAATTACGTGGAATTTTATTGACCGGGAAACGACCAGGAATTTATTTATTGACCGGGAAGTGACCATGAACTTACAGGGAATTTTATTGCTCGGCGAGAAACCGGGAAATGACCAGGGAATTACCGGGAATTTTATTGAACGGAAAATGACCATGAACATATCGGGAATTTTATTGACCGGCATGAAACCGGGAAATGACCAGGGAATAACATGGAATTTTATTGAGTGGGAAATGACCATGAACTTACCGGGGATTTTATTGAGTGGGAAATTACCATGAACTTATCGGGAATTTTATTGACCGGCAAGAAATCGGGAAATGACCAGGGAATCACAAGGAATTTTATTGAGCGGTGAATGACCATGAACTTACCGGGAATTTTATTGACCGACAAGAAACCGGGAAATGACCAGGAAATTAGGTGGAATTTAACATGCCCGTTAAATGACCAGGAAATTACGTGGAATTTTACTGATCGGGAAACGATCAGGAAATTATTTATTGACCGGGAAATGACCATGAACTTACAGGGAATTTCATTGCTCGTCGAGAAACCGGGAAATAACCAGGGAATTACCGGGAATTTTATTGACCGGGAAATTACCATGTACTTACTGGGAATTTTATGGACTGGGAAGAATCTGAGGAATGACGAGGGAATTACAGGAAATTTTACTGACCGGGAAATGACCATAAACTTACCGGTAATTTTATTGACAGGGAAGGAACTGGGAAATGGACAGGGAATTACCGGGAATTTGATTGACCGGAAAATGACCATGAACTCACCGGGAATTTTATTCATCAGCAAGAAACCGGGAAATGACCAGGGAATCACATGGAATTTTATTGAGCGGGAAATGACCATGAACTTACCGGTAATTTTATTGACCGGGAAGGAACTGGGAAATGTCTAGGTACTTACCGAGCATTTTATTGACCGGAAAGAAACCAGGAACTGACCGGGATCTTATCGGGAATTTAATTGACCGGCAAGAACCCAGGAACTTACCGAGAATTTTATTGACCGGGAAATGACCAGAAATTGGCCGGGAAGAACCCGAGAAATGACGAGGAACTCACCGGGGATTTTATTGACCGGGAAGAACCCGTGAACTGACCGGGATGAAACCGGGAAATGGTCAGGAACTTACCGGGCATTTTATTGACCGGCAAGAAACCAGGAACTGACCGGGATCTTATCGTGAATTTTATTGACAGGGGAGAAACCGGGAAATGACCAGAAACTGACTAGGAATTTCACTGACCGGAAAGAAACAGGGAAATGACCAGGAACTGGCCGGGAATTTTATTGACCGAGAAACGACAATCAACGTACCGGGAATTTTATTGAACAGGAAGAAACTGGAAATAGACCAGGAACTGACCGGGAATTTTGTGGTCTGGGAAATGACCATGAACTTACCGGGAAGTTTATTGAGCAGGAAGAAACCGGGAAATGACCAGGAACTGACCGGGAATTTTATTGACATGGTTTTTATTGACCGGGAAAACCCCGTGAAATGACCAGATGATGACGGAGGATTTTATTGACGGGGGAGAAATTGGGAAATGGCCAGGAATTTCCTGGGAATTTTAATGACCGGGAAATGATCATAAACTTACCGGGAATTCAATTGAGTGGGAAGAAACTGGGAAACGACCATAAACTTACTGGGAGTTTTATTGACCGGGAAGAAACCGGGAAATGACCAGAAACTGACTGTGAATCGCATTGACCGGGAAGAGACCGGGAAATGACCAGGAACTTAACGGGAATTTTATTCACCGAGGGGAAACCGGGAAATGACCGGGAATTTTATAGAACGGGAAGAAATCGGGAAATGACTAGGAATATAATTGAAAAACCGGGAATCTATCATACTTCCTTGCGAGGTAAGCGTTACTCGTAAAAAGTCATAATTGTCTGCGTTGAATATACAAGATGACAACAGTCTTCCGCTAAAACACATTGAGGATACGGCAATAATTTCGTTCAAAACCAGCCACAGGTCGCAAATCTTAACAGAATCAAACAAAATTCAGCCAGAAATGATTGTAATTAAAATAAATCTTTATGTTTTTCGGCAAATATGAATATGTTACTTTTAGCTGACCAGGAAAATTAAAAAAATTGACCGATGGAAACCGGGAAATGATCGGGAAATGGAAATCATCCGCCAAATCGCCACCCTGGTAACGAATGAAGCATAAATTGCAATATATGATTATGTGCTTGCACCTACTGTGCTGTATTTTAGCGAAACCTAGCTGGACGTATGAAGAAAAGTTTAAAAAAGTATGCGGAGTAAAGTAAACGCGGTTGGCATGCAATCCCTGCAGAATATATGCGGTAAAACCCTCATGTACAAAGTCAATAATAAGTGGGTTCTCAAATATTGTGCGTAGGAGAAACCAAAGAAGGAACATTGATTGACAAGAGTGAAAGAAATTTGCTGAGATGGTTTGGTCACGTGGAGAGAATGAATGAAGAAGGTTTAACGAAGCAAGTGTATTTGGTTTAAAGTGAATGGTGGCATACCCAGAAGTAGAACGGAGAAGGAATGTTTGGACTGTGTGAATGAGTCTCTAAAGCGGAGTGGTATGTATGGTATGAGATGTATGAATGCTTTTGTGTAAATCGTAATGCATGATGCCTCTTTGAAACTCGTTACCTGGGGTGATTGCTGGAGTTGTCTTGATGATTTATTAATAATAGTAATAATAATAATTTCTGTCCGCATAAAGTTGTTTTCCACATCATGGAAATCCTTTCGTCTATATTGGAATAACGATTGTCATTATCTTAGTCATATTGTAACAATTATTATCCGACTTTAGGATCGTTTCTACTTCACTTCTGTTTATATTTGTATGTTGCTCATATTGATGAGCACTGTGCTTCTTCATTATGATTAATTAGCAGATATGTTTGCTTCCTTACAGATGATGCGTTAATGGTTTTTTTTATTACTGAAAATGATGATGAAAATAAATTGTATACATGAATACACAACTTAAATATATTAATACTATTTGCCGATCGATAGTCTCGAATCAATAATTCTTTTTTATTCTTACGAGGATCAAAATTTCGAAATATTATTGAGTCTAACAAAATTTAATTAATATTTTCAGAAGTACTTTGGTCCGTTTCGAGATATTAGTCGTAAAAATGAGCCATAAAAAATTTTATTGATTCGTCTGCAACCGTCTACAAGTTATCGTCTTCACAAAAAAGTGTGACATCCAGACACAAGTGCTTAAAACATTGTATTAGACATTTAGTAATTAAGCAACGTTTATTTAAACGATAAAAATTTTTCGAAATTTTTACCATTATAGAAAGCTGCCTCGTTATGAAGAATCAATAGAGCTCAAATTGAAATCAAAATTTTCATTTGAGTAAGAATACCGAAATGCAAATTTCACTTCCTATTATACAAAACTAACAGATAAATAAATGATAAGGATCCAGCCTTTTTTCGAAGAGTGTCGAATTGGAGAAAGAATTTCATTCTCCAAATGATTTCTGTAAGTATTTTTATGTACAAAGAGATGTAGGTAGAAGAAATTAAACGGGATATTTCTATATAGTTTATAAAATTATTACGTAAGACAATTCAGATTTAGAAGTATGTAAAATCTAAAAAATTGAAGTGTAAAGTTTTCGTAATCAACAAATTTTTAATTTATTTCTTTAAAATCGAACAGTTTGTAAGTTATGAATGTTTTTCGAATTTGCTATTATGGGTTTTCCAGTAAATAGTTGATGTTTCTAATCTTAGAAAATGAAAATCCAGGGACGTATTTCATTGCTACACTTGCGTATCCCTGAATGGTAATTTTGGGTTTTTTTTTGTTTGAAATTTCCCTTATTTTCATCCTCATCTTAAATGGGTACAAAGCGTGAATAATCTTTAAAAAGTTCGACATTTTCCAGTTATCTGTTTTTCTATAAACAGGGAAATGGCCGGGAATTTAAATTGAAAACCGGGGATTTACTTGACTCAATCTAGACTATTAAAGATTCTACCGAAAAAATACGAGAAATTACCGTTTTCTCTTTATGTATCATGAATCAACTGCTTTGTAGAATGTAACGTTCCTTTTATCTGATTCTCAAAATATTTAAATAAATCTATACCTTATGAGGGAAAGATTTTTTTTCCATTATAAGGAGAACGTTCCGCAAATTCCGGGAAATTAGTTGAGCGGTGAAACCCCGGAAAATGACCAGAAAGTGACCAGGAAGAAATAGGGAAACGGCCAGGAACTTACCGGGAATTTCACTGACCGGGAAATGACCATGAACTGACCGGGAATTTTATTGAGCGGGAAGAAACCGAGAAATGACCAGGATCTGACCGGGAATATTATTGACCCGGAAACCCCCGGGAAATGACCAGGAACTGACCGGGAAGAAATCGGGAAACGGACAGGAACTTACCGGGAATTTCACTGACCGGAAAATGACTATGAACTGACCGGGTCTTTTATTAGGTGGGGAGAACCCGGGAAATCACCAGGAACTTACTAGGAATTTTATTGACCGTGAAGAACCCGAGATATGACTAGAAACTTACGGGGAATTTTAATGACCGGGAAGAACCCGGGAAATGACCATGATCTTCCCGGAAATTTCATTGACCGGAAAGAACCCGGGAAATGACCAGGAACTTACCGGGAATTGTATTGACCGGTAAGAACCTAGGAAATGACCATGAACTTACCGGGAATTTTATTGACCGGTAAGAACCCGGGAAATGACTAGGAGCTTACCGAGAATTTTATTAACCGGGGAGAACCCGGGAAATGACCAGGAAGTTACCGAGCATTTTATTGATCGGGAAGAACCCGGGAAATGACCAGGAACTTATCGAGAATTTTATTGACCGGAAAGAATCCGCGAAATGACCAGGAACTTAACGGGAATTTTATTGAGCGGGAAGACCCACGAAATAACCGGTATGACCAGGAAATGACCAGGAACTTACCGGGAATTTTATTGACCGGGAAGAACCTGGAAAATTACCAGGAACTTACCAGGATTTTTATTGACCGGGAAGAACCCGAGAAATGACCAGTAACTTACCGGGAATTGTATTGACTGTGAAGAACCCGGGAATCGACCAGGAACTTACCGGCGATTCTATTGACCGGTAAGAACCTGGGAAATGACCATGAACACCGGGAATTTTATTGAGCGGGAAGACCCAGGAAATAACCGGTATGACCAGGAACTTACCGGGAATTTTATTGACCGGGAAGAACCCAGGAAAGTATTAGGAACTTACCGGGAATTTTATTGACCGGTAAAAACCTGGGAAATGACCAGTAACTTACCGGGAATTTTATTAACCACCCGGAGACTACGGGTTTCAGGATCAATCTCCGGGTCCCCGTGTAAGAACTATTTTCTCCGGGTTTCACCACCAGTCTGGTAGTTGTTATTTTTTATCACAAAGTATATATAATCGGCGATAATTATAATATTATATAATTATAATAATTATAATATTTGTGTTATTAATAAATATTCTATAAACCCACGGCAAATTTGCAGAAGAATATTCGTTGGAATATTTTCAAAATTGTTTAAAAGTTCCTTTTCTTGCCTTCACTTCCAAACCCACCCCCCCCCCCCCCCCCCCCCGCCCTACAAACTACCCCCCCCCTCTTCCGCCAAAAAAACCACCAAAAAAACAATCTCACACAAATTA
>WSXT02213820.1:0-17488 GCA_011762715.2 Neuroterus valhalla | reverse complement strand
TGTACTCGAAAGCGCGAAAAAAAAAGTTCGATTTTCGATTTATGGCCAACTTTTTGGGTCCTCCAGACCACTGTGCGACCGTCGAACCGCAACCGAGAACGGCTAGACCAGAGGTGTCCAACCTTTTTTTAGTCGGAGCCAGAGCTGTGGCTCCAAACTCGAATCAGGAGCCCCTTTTCCAAAAAGAATAATTATAACGCTATTTTTTATTGTTTCATCAAATATGAACATACTTTCCTTTATTTAATATTTATTGCGATTTTTGACATGCTCAATTTTCTGTAAGTATACTCAAATCCGGCTTGTCTCGGCAAATTCCACAACGCAATTCTGATTCCAAATTTTTCTGTGCTAAGAGACTACCTTGCTAAAAATTTCAGATTTCGAAATTGATCCGTACTCGTAGGTGGAAATAAAGGTCAAGATTCAAGTTTGACGCGTTTTTTTTTAAGGGCTCTTTGACTTCCTCTGCGTGACTGCCTGTAGGCATCCTTGTGAGGCCTGGTGAACGGGGTCAACCCATGATGTTGGATCATCGAGCCATACATAATCATGCGTAGGAGCGTGAAATTAACGTTAAAAATATAGGTAACGTTTCATACAATTTTTATAGTGAATATTAACAAAGTAAATGTGATTTGGGCAATTTTTGCAAAGCGCTGCTCTCCATCTATTTATTATCAATATTAAACCATTAGGCTGAACTCCTTCCGTGGTGAGCGTAACTCGCTCGGTTATAGCCCTGTGGTACTACCAGGGATCAAGGGATTAATATGGAAAGTTTGAGTAAGGGATGTGAAGGTAATTGAAAAAGGAATTAGTTTCAGATCAGTCTGAGAGTTATCGCGTAGGGTTCATTTGAACATCAAACTCGTTCCAGAACACAGCTCCGACACGGGTCCCTGAAAAACCTTTTCAGCAACCACCCCAGGTGGAGAGTTTCGCAAAGCCATTATGATAATCTACTCAGAAAGCCTCTCAACTACACAATCTTATCCTTGTATACACATCTACTTCTTTCATATTTATACCTTCTTGCACGCAAGATCTTTTATTTCTATAAATGTTTATTCCTTACCTCTTGAGAGTCTTACTTGCACATTCAAACCATCCCTTTTCCTATCTCCCTCTATGTACACTACCATTTACCTTGAATGAATATCCTTGTTCCGTTAAACGTTCTTTATTCACTTTCTTCACATGGTCAAATTATCTTCGTAAATTCCTTTTGCTTTTGTCAATTATCGTTTCTTCTTCATTACATTTTTTTGAGAACCGACTCATTACGCGCTTTGTCCATTGGCAAGCTAACGCACATATGGATGTTGTTTTGCTGAGGTAGTCAAACTTAAGATTGCTGATGCTGGATCCGTATAGGGTTCGGGCTAAGTTAAAGACTGTATAAGTGATTTTTTGAAGAAGCTGTATGAAGTTGAAGCCATGGAGCATAACAAACGTGACACAGGCAAGGATACGTTAGACAATCCCGATGTGGGTGGTGGACGTAGAATCGATAAACGAAAAGAGTAAACGAAAGAGTTCTCTGTGCATTTGTTGATCTGGAAACTTGGCTCGTAAGTTTGAGCTCGCCAGTGGTGCGCGTTTGTCGGGTCTCGCGCTCCGCGCTCGGTTCTGAATTTACCTCGCGCTACGCGCTCTATCTTTGTACTTCCCTACATTTGTGTAGAGTGCTTTTAATTTTCAAAATGAAAATGTCCACTACTTTAATTTAATGATTGGGAATTCTCTTTTGTAAAAGCTTCTCCGGCTTTAACGAATACATTCGGATCGCGTGTCTGCTACTGCGCACTCGATTAAAAATTGCCTGAAATATTGGAGAAGTTCTTTTGCTTCATTTTCTTAATATGTTGGGTAATTTTTCTAGGAACTTAATTTTCTCATTTTATTTTTCATGATCAAATCATAAGCTGCGAGTCTAATCTGAAAATTAATGATATTTTTCTAGTAAAGAACTTGTATCTTTTTTTTTCTCCTCAGCTTGTGTCAATTGTCCAAAAATTTAATTTTTTTTATTTTTAATATGGTTTTTTCATGAATGATGCAAAAACTACCACTAACCACTAACTAACTGAGGAATGAGGGGGACCTACAGTTTAAGGTGGGTTCCGAACCACCAAGAGCAACAGCTACTTAGTACTTAGAGAACTTAAAGAACTCTAGAGGTACCGAGCTCACGACTCTCTGTTGCCCGCCGAAGCTCTTTCAGAGTGCGAGGCGGGAATCGAACCCACAACCAGACAGCGTGGGTCCGAAGCTCATGCCTTAGCCCCCACGACCAACTGACCACTCTGAAGCAAAAACCACTTGTCCTATAAAAAGGAAATCCTCACTCTATCGGTAGATCTTTTTTTAGTGCATAATTTCTATTCCATGATATTTTTCCGTTCCTTCCATGATTTGGACAAAAAATGAAAATGTATTTTTTCAATTAGTTTTTGTGCGACCGAAATTTGAATCTTTGATTTTCGAGGAATTCAGAAAGTTGGAATGACTGGTAATGACAGTCTCGTAGGACTCCCAAAAATAAACATTTTTTTCCTATTTGACTTTTTTTCATGTCTTGCATTATTTGTCTGATAATGTTCATGTTTCTTTATTGTTTTGAATTTTGGAAATGCTATAACTCATGGAAGAAAGGCGAGAGGTTAAATGGTTCCACTTATGGGGTTCTACAGTGAGCCGTACTTATTATCTTTGAGTCTTAAAAAAATGGTCTAAAAATATTTGAAAATGCTTCAACTTTTTGAATTTTCCCCAAAATAGCTGTCAAGCGTACTTGATCTTCAGATTCCGATATCAAGAGACTTCATTCAATGGCCAATTCATAAGATTGATTTTTTCCGAAGTTATCGTGCATAAAGACAGGCACAAATGTAAAAAACTATTTTCCGGGTTTAGAGGGTTCAAAACGTTAACTTCTCATGAAAACAAGGGATAAGGGAGTTCAAATTTCACAAAAATCTAATACTTTCTCTGATGAGAATGTGAAAATGTAACACATAAAGCTAAATTTGCTACATATAATTCTGTGCTTGCACAAACTGTGCTGTATGGAAGCGATAACTGGACATATCAAGAAAAGGACAAAAGCAAAGTCAACGAAATCGACATGCAATTTCTGCGCAATATGTGCGGTGAAGCGTTCATAGACAAGGTAAGTAATGAGTAGGTTCAAAAAAATTTGTTGTAGAAGAAACACTGTTTGACAAGAGTGAAAGAAATTTGCTCAGGTGGTTTGGTCACGTTGACAGTATGGATGAAGTACGATCAACGAATCTAGTGTATTGAGGTTGGGTGAGTGGTAGCGTACTCAGATGCAGACCAAAGAAGAAATGGATAGAATGTGTAAATGAGAACCTTAAGTGGAGAAATATAAAGAGCAGTAGAAAAACAAGGAAGAATACAGGATAGGGATAAAGAGAGCAATTGCATATAAAAAAAAGAGTGAAGCCTGAAATGAACGATTTTGAATATTGATTGGCCCGTATAAAGATATCGGTAACTGAATGATTCTTATTTTATTTCAATTTACTAAAAGTGTCGCGTTTCGGGCAAAGGGCTTCGACTAGAAAATAGAAATCACAAATTGAATCAGGATTTTTCTGTTCCCAAAAAACACGCAATGAATTCTAAGACTGATCCAACATCTATCTCTGCTTTCTTTTACTACGCATCCCTCACCTAAACTTTCCCATGCCATTTCCATTTTTATATCTCTCCATATAAATTTCTTATCTTCTAGTTGTAGAACGAGGAAATACATAATTAAGGTAATAAATGCGATTGGAATAAATCATGTCCCGCTGAAAATCCTGGAACGTGCGAGGAGAATATAATTCCACGATTAGACTAGGCAACCAGAGGTAATGCTCTACATTTATACTGGGCGGAGCGTATTGCGTTATTCTTACTATCAAAAAACGAAGTCTCGGCTCATTGATTGTATTTGTACCGACACCGTGTAGGGTTGAGCTGTGGCATTGTTTCGAACCATTGTGGTGTTTTTTTGGTTTTTAAATGTATCTCTCTGTTTTATTGACTGCATTAAGAATAATAGAATCACCGTCACTACTACTCACAATGGTTGGCCATTGAATTTCTGAATTTCAAATTGGAGTTACCAAGTACAGTTTCACTCACGGATTTCCTTCCTCCGCAATTGTTTACGGATAGAACCATCTCACCAAATTTTTTCACACTGCAATCAATTTAGAAGTTCACCAAGAGCGTCTCGCAATCGACTTGAATTCAGATTTACCATAAGCGTGCGAGTAACAACTATTTTCGCCAACTCGTCTCAGTTCTATTTGAGTGGATTATCCATCGAATTCTTAGGCCCAATAAGACGGATGGTATTTCATATTTGATGGACTGTAATTTGAAATTTTTGACGCTTTATTTTCATGACGAAATTTCCAATTTCGCCACGATAGGCATTTCTGTGTGTTTGTGTGTTTTGAAATAGGTTATCTGCTGGGATCGATTCCTTCCTGTGATTTATTTGTGCTCGCCCTATAATTAGTGCGTATAATTATTTTGTGTTATATTTTTTCATCCAAAATTTTTGAAGCTTTGCTTCTTTCCGGAGGGTATACATGTACTTTGAGCGAGGCGACCTAACTTGGAAAAACGGGAGCACCCCGTCACGAAAAATGTGACACAAAATGTCTATAGCATGGTACCAACGTAGCCCCGCCCCCCATCTCTCTCTCTCTCTCTTTCTCCCTGCCGCTCTAAAGGCCGGTACAGGAGGCACTGCGCATACGTCGAGCCGTGTTGCTCACAAACATTGCGGTGTTGCTAGTCACTGGCTTCAGTTTCCGATCTGAGAACACTGCCTCACTCTTGCTCGGGACATGGCAAACTTTCGACGAGACGCGTGTGTGTATAACACGGACTCACACGTTGCGCGCGAGTAAAGACATTTATGATGAATAACAATGATCGTACTACTCAATGAGGTGAAAGTTTTTATATGTGAGTATCTCACTTCCGATAGTTTAATGCTTTAGGATACTCCAGAAAGAAAATGAATTAAATGATTCACCAGAAATGACAGTAAAATAAATTTGGGGACGTATATGTCTATACTCCAAACATTAATCTTGAAATTTAACCCGGCCTGGTTATGAAAGATAATTCAATAAGCCGGACGTATATATCTATTCTCCAAGCATTAACCTTGAAAAACTTGAAATCGTTTCTCATCACATGAGACATTTTAACACCAGACTGAAAACTTACCAGGAATTCTTTTTATTTTTTAAGCTTCGCTTCTCTTGGGACGTTATATACATATACTCTGAGCAAGGCGACCTAACTGCGAAAAACTAGAACGTCACGACATACGACATGCGGCACGCCAATGCATGGCACCAACGTAGCTATCTCTCCCTCTCTCTTTCTCCCTTCCTCCCGTTCTGAAGGCCGGTGTAGTATATTTAATTATGTACAGTAGACTCTGCGACACGGACTTACACGTTGCGCGTGAGTAAAGGCATTTACAATTAATAGTTCTGATAGTGATTCGTCTGAAGGTTCATGTCTACATATAACCCTTGAAACTGGAAAACCTTTAATACTTTAACTCCTTCGAAATTTGAATCTCCAATTGCGATCAACTTCATACTTACTGGTACAATATTTCGTTCACTGGCGTGCATGTATGCATAAAGTGAGATGATAGCTGCTTTCTTCCAACTCATGAATGAAATAACAATCAAATTTATGATTTTCTTTCAACGCGAAACTGCGGAGCTTCTGTCGGCGGTCCCGAAACCGCTCTCCTTTTTTTCTTCATTTTCTCGAGCCGGAATAATTTTATAAAATTAATCGATTAAGTGAGAATAAACTCATTCGTGGAAGTGATCTGTTCTACACCAGAACAATTAATTTTGAAAATTAATAGAAAAGTTTTGAGTGGATTGAAAGTAAATTTGGATGATTTTCAAAGATGGTAAATGAATATGTAGCGTCACAAAAAAAACCGTTAAACGCGTTCACTCTACTTTGATCCTTCTCTCAGTGAGTCACCGTGTCAACTTCCACATAGCACAGTGGATACATGCACAGAATCCTACAACCTACATAGCAATTTCAGCTCTGTTGGTTACATCGTTACTTCCTCTCGTGATCTTCATATTTATCTCTCCGTGAGCAGTGAATAAACTTCTCAGATACACAAATTTCACACTGTTGTTATAACTGATTTGACTTGTCTCAATTACATGACTGACATGAGATTAACCTTTCTTCCACCTCCTCTTATTCTTTCACCCACTCATTTCACTCCAAACTTGCATGCCTTTTCAAACCTGCATTTTATTTTTTTATACCACGCAAGTTGGAATTGAAACTTTTAATTGCAAAAATGAGAGAACGAGAGAGAAATATTGAGCGTAGGGTAGTCGTGTAATTAGAACAGTAGTATGAGGTTCTCATCTTCCTCATGACTTTGCTCAACAATAACTTCCAAAATCACTTTTATATTGCAGACTTTAAATCATTCTTCCTTCTTTTCTACTCTTTCTAAAAATTCTTCTCAAAATACTTATTGTTCCCCTTATTTGCAAGAAACTTCCCTTATTAAGTATTTTCGCCATTTTTTCCTTGAGATTTTTTCATGTTGTTCTTAAAAAGTGCAATTTTATATTTTCATTCGAACACATACCTCGTTCAGTTAAAGATTCAACTATTTAGTTGAAAATTCAATTATCTTTCAAAAATGCAACTAATTTCTCAAAAACTCATCTTTTTTGGTACAGAATTTGACACCTCCATTTAAAGTTGAACTCTTTCGAGGAAATTCATCTTTTCGCAGAAACTTGATCCTTTCCATCAAAAATTATCTTGTGGGTCATTTGGCTATTTGGTTGAATAGCAAACTCTTTTGTTAATAATCTCTCTCCTTTTGCTGAAGATCAATCATTCATTACGTTTTGCGCTGCGAATTAATTTTTTTCTCGGTTGAAGATTCAACTATTTTGCAGGGCGTTCGTCTTTTTGGCTTGCGAATTCAACAATTTATTTCAAAATAAATTTTTTTTTCTTAAATGAACTATTTAGTCAAATATTCACCTGTTTCTTCTGAATCAACACATTGGATAGACAATTTATCCTTCTGTTCAAAAATAATATTTTTCATGGAAATTAATCCTTTTAATAGAACATTCATCTCATTGGTAGAAGATTAATCTTTGTTGTTGGAAATAAAACTATTTGGTAGAAAATTCATGTACTTTGTTCAAACTGTTCTTCCTGGTTAGGGATTAAACCATTCTGTTGCTCAAATACTTTTTGCAACTAAGAATCAAGAGACTCTATTCTTGGTTTGATATTATTCTTTTTTAGTTAAAAATTGAACTGTATGGTTGAAGATTCATTTTTCTTGATTCAACATTACCTTCCTTGTTGGAAATTCATCTTTTCAGTTCGGGGTTTTTTTTATCTTGAGCTCATCTTTTTGCGTTAATTTGAAGAGTTTTTCAAATTTGTTTCTTCCTTGGTTGAAGAGTTATATATTTTTGAACTAATTTGAGCATTATATTTCGATAGAAAACTGTTAAATTATATTGTTGAAATTCAAGCTACTTCGTGAAAGTCCAAGTCTGAAATATCCCAAAGTCAGTAATATAGTAAATGGAGAGCCTCTTACAATAACGCACGACGTACGTTGCAGAATACTGTACTGCGTAATAGTACAGTCAATCGGTCAAATTTTGTAGAAAAAAGATACGATAAAACATTTCTTGCGGAAATCGCTAGAAGAGCATTCAAAATGCTTAACCTGAAAAATTCGGGATCGTTCAGGGGCGGGTTTTCGAGAAAACTCAAAAAGTTTTTGGATTTGATATGTCTCCGAAACGGTAGGTTTTTTGGAGAATTTGTAAGTAGGCAAAAAATGTTGAGGGCAATATTTTCTACAACTTTCTTATTGGGTTGGCATGCTGCGTTGAAAAGTGCAATTCAAAGATGGCGCTAAAGTACCAAAGAAAGCGTTTTCTCGCTTTTTGGCACAGAAAAGAAATTTTAATCGCAAAAATATCAATAAGAAAGTTATTTGTCTCAAAAAAACCTACAAACTTTATATAAAAACTTTTCTTGACCGACTTACCGTTCACGACGTATTCGCTATGGGACGATGGATGGAGGGGGACAGCGAAACTATCGAAGCGCTCAGGGTGGCTAAAGTATGCAATAAAGTAGGAAACTTTTACGTTTAATTGCATTGTAAGACACAAATAAAATGGATCATACGAGTTATTGTGTTACTGATTGTCGAAATACTGGCACGAATAGGAAATTTAAATTTTATCAATTTTCCCAATCATTTTATAGAGTAAATCAAAAAGAAGGATGTATCGCTGCCGTGAGAAGAATAAAGTAAGCAACATAACCTTACTCAAATGACTGACTCAAATTCTCTAAGAATTTATGTACTTCGTGGAAAATTTGCCTTTTTTGTAGAAAATTACTCTTCATGGTCAAAAATGCATCTTTTTGCCTAAAATACATCTATTCAATTGTAGATCCATCATTATACCTGAAGATTCATAGTTTGGTTAAAAATCAAGTACTTCCACTGAAGAATAAACTGTTTTATTTTGAGTAGAAAAAAGATCTTTTCTAGTTCAAAGTTCACCGTTTCGGATAAAATTCGTCTTTTTGAATCGAAATATCAATTATTCCGTTGGGACTTCACATATTTTGTTAAAAAATCGATTTCTTGTAGAAACTTATTTCTTTCTTCGGAAGTTACTATTCTTCTTCAAAAAATCTTCTTTACAGTTAACAATTCAAGTTATACAGTCAAACATTTTTATTTAAGTCAAAGATTCATTGAGCTAGAAACTCTCATGTCGGGTTCAAAATTAATGTTTCAAACCAAAAATGTCACTATTCTATTTTGGTTTGAAATTTGTTTATGGTTCAAGTCTTTCTTCAAGTTTCAACAGTTTCTGTTGAAAAATTGTATTTTTTGGTTTGAAATTTGTCTTTCTGGTTTAAAATTCAACTACTTCAGTTAAACATTCACATTTTCATTTGATTCTTCATCATTTTGTGTATAAATGTAAACATTTGTTTGACAATCAGTTCTATTTATTTGTTGAAAGTTAGTTTTTTTTTGTTATAATTAATTTTCTCTCACTGAAAATTTAACTTATTCCAATTGAAAAATCCATAGTTTCAGTTGAAAATCTATTTTTTACTCAAACATCCATTTTTTCATTTTAAAATTTATGTAAATAAATTTTCGTTGACATTGTATCTTTCCCAGTAAGAGTTAATTTATCTGTTCGAAAACTCAACTCATTTAGTTGAAGATTCTGTTTTTCAGTATAAAACACTTATGCTTGATTTGAAATTGGATTTTTAAACTAAAAATATTACTGTTCTATTTTTGGTTGAAAATAGGTATTCTTTCAATTTGAAATTCAACTTAGTTGAAAATTCATCTTCTTGTTTTGAAATGTAACTATTCTGGTTGGAGATTCATTGTGTTATTTGGAAATTCATCACATTGGTTGAAAAATGGACTGTTTTGTTGGAAATCTGTTGTCTCTTCTTGTCATCGTAAATTGATTCTTTTAATTGTAAGTAATAGTATGCTTGATTGTTTCAAATCCGGTCTTCAAATAGATTCTCATCGCTACGGATAGTTTTAATAAATTTGTATTTGGTATTACATAGACAGCATTTAGATGCAAATATATGAATACAATAACTCAGTACACAGATATACGAAATGATTCTGCTAGTTCTAAAGTTTTTGCATTAGCTAGTCATGAAATTTTCAACATCACTGTAAATATAACTTACATACCATGAAAAATTAATTTTTAAGATGAATTTTTGAACTCCTAACCTCGAAATCAATGTTTAATATAACGTAGTGCCTTTCCCGTATTCTACCGTACCTTGATTTTTATAAAATATGAACTGCTGTATAACTACGTATTTCTACATTCACTCGGTAAAGGAGGACTACTTTTAAATTAAATTAAATCGATAATATTAATTATGACTCTATGTAATGATATACAAAAGTCTCCTGCCAAAGTACCTTCTGCGAGTCATCAGAGGGCGGCACAAGGTAAGACCATAGTCAATAGCATGACAAACCTGTCACCGTAGATGTACAAAACGAGCTGTACAAAAATGTGATAATAATTATTTTTGAGCGTGCAGGTTGTGAAATACGCTTTTTTTGGTACTTTAGCGCCATATATCAATTGCATTTTCCGTCGCAGCATGTCGACCCGGTGAGAAAATTTGTAAAAAACATTGCTCCCAACATCTTTGTAGAGATGTAGGGGGCCGCGCCCGTCTAGGAGTCTGCTCATCATCCTCTGCAAATCATCGCCTGATTCTGATGTGTCGATCTCATCATTTGCAAACGCAAGTTCACGCACTTACACTGTCCCAAACTCAGCAGCTTCTTCGTCAAATAGGGGCATTCATAGGAATTTGATCACGTGCATGTTGAACTTTCATGAGGATATAACGCATCCTTGCCTAACGCTCTGCTTAATCTCAAACCTATCGAACTATATATCTTCCGCACATGATCTTCCTGGCACCAATCCACACTGGACTTCCCAGATGCTTTCGTGGGTTATCCCTATGACCCTCTTAATAAGTATTTTTCATAATACGTGCAACGAAAATTCTACTTTCGCCACCTCTTGAGCGATGCGAATATGACGAATTACTGCCGAAATTTCTATTCGTTACTATTGGCGAATAGAAATCAACTGGAGCAGAGAAAGTAAGCCAGCTGTGCAAGTAGAAGAAATTTGAGAGTGTTTCTGTACTGGCATCACTAAGTCGCGCGCCTAATAGCCATCAATAATGCCAACCCGTTAACGTAATTATATATGTGATTGTCACATGTTGTTAACCATAACCTTAAAACTCTGATTTTTCTTATTTCGCTATCACTTGAAAGTCGATGAAAGCCGAGTTTTCGATGCACTTCTTATGAAAAATATCGTACATGGCGAGTGGCGGAGATCACTGATTCGTGTGGTGCTGCCCTCGCTTCGCTCGGACCAGCAACTCCACACTCGACAGTGCAAATTGCTCCATCTATAATCTATTTCATTTGTGAAATTGAATAATTTTAATAAATTCAACAAGAAGTCATAGCAATAAACTAGGGTGGCAAGTTGGTCGTTGGGGCTGAGGAATGAGCTTTGGACATACTCCGTCTGGTTACAGGTTCAATTCCCGCATACGATTCTACTAAGTTGCTGTTGCTTTTGGTGGCTTGGAATCCACCTTGGGCTGTAGGCCCCCCTTACTACTTACTACAAATATTCCGACAATAATAAATTAAATTGACAGCAAAATAAAATTCTGAGGATATTCATGGAACTTTCCACATTAAAATCAAAGGGCGCGGCTTCTCGTTTTATTCTTATACACGGTTGAAATATGCTTGAAGTCCGCTGAAGCAGATGTCGCTTGTATCTTTAAGTTGAGAAAAAGAGACTTACCCGCGCTCGTAATACAAACCTTTTAGGGTCGTTCGAGCTTGAAACGAGCAACGATTCTTGCATTCCACGAAGTTTATGTTTCCTCGTTTCGGATAAATTAAATTGTTTCTTGTAATAAAAGTATATGTATTCCCCCTTCATACTCGTTTTGAATGAGATATTTTTTCAGTAAAATATCAACTTTTATATGCTTTGTTGAGAATTCATCAACTTACCTGAAAATTCAACTATCTTATTCTAGACTGAAATATTCATCTTCAATTTGAACAATTTGATAGTAAATCGAATCTATGGTTGAAAAATTATATTTTAAATAGACGATTTGATTGAATTGTAGATACTTCGTTTTTTTCTGGAAAACTAAACAACTTTGTTGAAAATCGGTTTTTCTGGTAAAACTTCAAAGTTTTCGGTAAACAATGAATTTTTTAGTTGAAAATTCAAGTGCTTGGTACTTTATAGGAATTTATTTTCTTATATGGATTTCTTATCTAGATTTTTTCTTATCTTGATTTGAAATTTGAATATTTTTTGGTTTAAATCTCAACTATCACATAAATTTGGTAGCGAGAAAATGGGTAGCGAGGGGGAAAGGTTGACTGAAGAAAAAAGGAAAAGAGGGGTGGAGTACGAGGATGTAGAGGGGGTGAAATCGGAGAAAACGAAATTGATGAGGAAAACGCCGAAAAGGGAGAAGCGTGATGAAAATTTGAATTCGAAAATGTTCAAAGCAACTAGAAGAGAGAGTGAAGAAAGTAGAAGGAATGACTGAGCAGAAAACGATGGCAGCAGTGGTCAGCAAGGGGACAGATGAACTTGGCAAAAACGGGCAGGTAGAAAATGAGATTGTACGTAAGAGATTAACACAGATAGAAAGACAGCTAGAAGGAGAACAAAGAAAGAGGAGAAGAAATAACGTTGTGATCAAGGGGGTGGATATTAAAAGCGGAACAGGAGAGGAAGACGTAAGGAAAGTGATTAGAGACATAGGAGCCAAAGTAGGGAGGAATAGAGTATGTGTAAACAGAGAGTTGAGGATCTGGGACGAAGATGAAGGAGAATTAAAAGCCTATCAAACTAGGGAAGGAAGAGAGAAACGAAAAGGACAGCGGAGTGAGAGTGAGGAGAACCCAGCGGGGTTTCCAAGACAAAAAAGATTGAAAAATTTGACAATAGGAGCAGAAGAGGGTGGTAAGGAAGTTAGTATAGCGTTCTGGAATGTGTCAGGATTGAAAAAAAAGGATGAAGGTTTCTGGGAAGATTTCCAAAAGTGGGACGTAATAATGTTGAGTGAGACATGGGTGGACGAAACAGACTGGGAGGGAATAGAAGAGAAGATACCAAGAGGATATGTTTGGAAAATGCAAGATGCGAGAAAGGAACACCAGAAAGGGAGAGGGATGGGTGGCATGGTTTCGGGGGTAAGAAAGAATCTTGTGGTAGATCAGGGAGCAGATGAAGAGGGCGAAACAAAGGATGCAGTTATGATGAGAAGAATTAAAGTGAGGCGCATAAGAGTAGCAATCATATGCGTTTACAAGGGGAGAGGGGAAGAGAAGGGATAGAAAGTGAGAAACAGATGGATAGAATAAAAATGAGAGGGACTGGTATTGATTGGGGCTGACTTGGATCCGTGGACTGGAAATCAGGGAGGAGAGGTATGGGATGAAAAGGAGGAAGTGTCCATGAGGAAATCGAAACATACAGAAATAGATCGCGAGGCAGGATACCTCTGAACTTGATATGAGGATGGTTTATCTGTGATGGGGATACAAAGGGGGACGACGGTGGTGAAATAAATTCACAGGGAAAGAAGAAACAGTGATAGACTACGTTCTAGCAGAAGGAAGGGTAAGTAAGCTTATGGTAGGAAGGAGGAAGAATCTAAGGAGGAGAATCTTAAAGATAAAAGAGAGGAAGGGGTAGACGAGATAATGAAAAGAATGAAGGGGGTAAAAGTTAATGTAAAAGAGGCCGTAACACCAAAAGAGGAGGCGAACATAGAAAGAATAGGAGAGTCGGTTGAGGAATGTAAGGAAGGAAAAGGGAAAATAAAGGATAGTGTTAGAGAATGGAGAAGAGGGAAGATCAGCCAGGAGGAGTCTAACAGGAGGAAGCGAAAATATGAGGTAATGGTAAACGAGAAAAAGCAGGAGGAAAAGGAAAGATATAAGAAAAAAGTGGAAAAAGCGGTGAAGGAAGAAAGGGTATTGGGGTGATAAATAGGGAAAGAGGAAGAAGGAAGGGGCTGAATAATGATATAAAAATGAGTGAATGGACGAAGTACTATAAAGGACTGTTAGGGGGGAAGAAATTAAGGTTGAAGAAGAAGAGAAGGTAACAGAGGAGGGAGGGGAAAATAAAAACGATATAAGTAGGGAGGAAGTATACGAGACAATTGAAAGGCTGAAAAGAAATAAAACGACAGGAGAGGATGTCATGGAGAATGTAGCCCTCAAATATGGGGGGGGGGGGGGGAGGTGGAAGAAATATGTAACAAAGTATGGACAGGACAAGGATGGTCTAGAGAATGGAGGACAGGATTAGTAATTCCACTTATTAAAAGGAAGAGGGCAAAAAGGGGGGGAAAGGGGGGGGGGCAAAAGGGTAAAAAGGCTAGAGAGTCAGGTAGAAGAGAAAGGAAGTATCCCACACAACCATACGGGTTTCAAGGAAGGAATGGAAACAACTGATAAAATTTACGTCCTAAACTATCCAGTAAATAGGAACTTGAGACGGAAAAAAGGGAAACTGGTGGTCTCATTTGTAGTTTTTAAAGCAGCATTCGACTCAGTGAAAAGGAGGGTATTGTGGCAGGCAATGAAAGAAAAGAGAGTAGATGAAGATTTGATAGAAAGACTAAAAGAATTATTTGTACAGACCAGATTCAGAGTAAGGATAGGAAAAAAACCTGAAGAAAAAAGGTAAAGGAGGTACGATCTTAGGTACCAGTAGAGAAACGATTGAACTAGAGGAGGAATTCCGTTACTTACGGTTTTGGTTTTAATCAGGAGGAGGTAAAGAGCTGCAAGTAAGAAAAAGAATGGAGTGTGCGAGTAGAATAATAGGACAAGTATGGGGCATAAGGAGAGAGGGTTTAGGAATGATTGGAGAATGAGAAGATGGATGTTCGATGTGCCAGAATTGACTGGCGTATGCTTTGGAGTAGAAATATGGGGATGGAAGGAGCAAAAGAGGGTGAATCTTCATGAAAGATTCCCAAGGTGGGTTACGGGAGTGACCTGGAGTTGTCCAGGTTGTATGCTGAGGGAAGAACTAGGAAGAGGGAAAATGGTATTTCGGCAAGTGAAGAGAGCATGGAAGTTTGAAGAGAAGTTGAAGAGGGGAGATCGAAGCAAAATCGCACAAGCGTGCATAAAGGAAATTAGGTCGAGAGAGAAAAGAGGCAATACAGAAGGCTCGAAATGTGAAGAAGAGAGACAGCGAATAAGCAATGAATGTGGTTTTCATGTAGGAAGTGTAGATTGGCAGGAAATAGAATTGAAGATGTTGGAAAGACGTGAAGAGGAAAGATGGAGGAAAATTATGGAATCACAGTAGAACAAGTGGTATAAGAAGGTCAAATGGGTCAGGGAAACAGACTACCTGACTAAGTTAAAAAAGGAGAGTAAGTGGAATAGAGTGTTGCGGTTTCAAATGGGAGAGGGAATGAGAGCACGTCGATACTGGATGGATGAACAAGAGAAAATGTACAGATTGTGTGTTTATAAAGTGGAGTCATGGAAACATGTGCTGGAATTTTGTACTGGAGAGGAAGAGGAAGGCAGAAGCGTAAGTGATTGTGTGAGGGGAATACTGGATGAAAGTGGTCAAGGAGTAGAATGGATGAGGAAACTGAAAGAACTTAGGGACGAAGAAGCCAAGGGTTTTTCCAAATAAAAGGATTTAAATGAATATAAAAAGTAGATGTTGAAAAAACTATGAAATAGAAATATGGTAAGGGGAAACGAGAGCCCTGGAAGCTCGATCATGCGTGCACAGGTTGACAACAATAACAATTAGCCGGAAAAGTAGTTAAAGTTAGTTAAAGTAGTTAAAGTCGTTAAAGTAGTTAAGCGTTATACTTGAGTTTGCATAAGTAGTTTAAGGCACTTATGTAACTTATTGTAAAGGGGATGGAGGTCCTCGAACTCGTAAAAGGGATGAGAATAGATTACAACAACTAAAATATTCATTCCCAATTTGAACAATTTGGTAGGAAATCGGAACTCTGGTTGAAAATTTATATATTTTAATTGATAATTTGACTGAATTGTAGATAGGTCGTTTTTTTCTGGGAAACTGCACAATTTTGTTAAAAATCGGTCTTTCTGGTAAAACGTTAATGTTCTTGGTAAACAATGAATATTTTAGTTGAAAATTTAACTGCTTTGTACTTTATAGGAATTTCTTTTCTTATCTGAAAATTTGATTATATATTCTACTTTCACCTAACAATGTATCCTTTATTACTTCAAAACCAGTTTTTGATGTCTAATTGTAATATTTTCTTTTTCAATTTGGAATATTCGTTGGTTAAAATTTCAACTATCACATAAATTTGGTTGAGAATTCAGCTTTCCGGTTGAGAATTCAAGGATCCGAATATTGTTAAACTCTCTTGGTAAAAATTAATGTTTAAATTCTCATCATAATGAGAAGGTATGAGTTTTATGTGATCATTTATTTTACGGATTTTCATAAATCTGCACGTTTCGACACCTCCTGAATTATGAAGAAACAGGTTATATGGTAAAGTGTGTTTCTGTCGTCCTAGTGGTCGTCGTCTGTATATCGGATACATTTTCAGGGTGGCCAATATTTTGTCAGTTTCCTCCCGGTTCTTCCATTATGAATTTCTTATTTCTTCCAATTTGAAAAAACGTACTCTTTTTGCGAAATGTGCTGTTATCATTAATAAAAAATGTAAAAGTTGATATTCACTTATAGGAAACTCTCAAGTTGAATCAAAAACAACATATTTCCGTGAAAAACATTAGATATTCAAGCAAAACGAATTAATTTTCAGGCAAAAAGTTGAATGTTCAACTGAAATAATAAGAATTAGGACGTTTGCAGGTTAAAAAATCTGCCCACTGCGCGGGCACATTCTCATCGCGCGCTTCGGTCGCAAGTTTCAGCGCGCCTAAAGCGCGCGTCTTTTTACCTCCCTAAAGTTGTAGGCACTCGATCAAAGTTTGTCCAAAACGGTAGAAAATTTCATTTTTACATTCTCATTCTGAATGAAAAGGTATTGATTTTATATGAAGATTAACTTTCGCGGGTTTGATTAAATCTCCACGTTTTGAGACCCCCTGAGTCAGAAAAAATGGTTTTCACGAAGGTGTCTGTCTGTCTGTCTGCAGTCTGTAATCTGTAATCTGTGTACTCGATAACTTTCGAAAGAATGATCGGATTGGATTGCCCTTTTGGCACACAGTTCGAAGCACCAAAAAGACAGGTAGCAGAAACTACTTGTCCTATCAAAAAGTTGATATTATTAAATTTGTAGATCTTTTTTTGGTGCACAAGTTTATTTCATTTAAATTTTCCCGTATCTTGCACAGTTTGACCAAACAATAAAATATTCTATTTTTCATTATTTTTTGTGCGACCAAAATTTGAATTTTCAATTTTTTGAGAAAACGCGAAAAATTTGAAAGTTCATCTCGGAGGGCTCCCAAAAAGAAACATTTTTTTCTTCAAACTTTTTTTCATATCTTGCGTTGTTTGGCTGAAAGTTCTCATTTTCGTTCACATTTTTGAATTTAAAAAATGCCTTTTTTTGAGTAAACAATTTCCAATAGAAGGAAATTATTTAGGTAAGACTGGTTAGGAATAATAAAATGCGATGTTTGTGGCTTATAACCAGTACATTTAAATTTGATGTTAGAAACGACGACGCGTTTCGATGCAGTACTACATCCTTATCAAGTCATGTTTCTGTTAAAACAAAAGCGGATATTTAG
>WSXT02213809.1:0-17488 GCA_011762715.2 Neuroterus valhalla | reverse complement strand
AGTTCATGGAAATTTGCTACCCTCCCCTATTTTTATCTGCCCTGCGCACTTCCCTAAATTACCAGTTCGGTAAATCCGGGCCTAGCAAGGCTTGCTCGTAACAAGAAAAGGATAAAAGCAAAATGAACGCTTTTGACATACAGTTCCTGCGAAACATTTGCGGTAAGACGCTAAGTTGATAAAGTGAATAATAAGTTGGTTTTCGAAGAATGCGGTGTAGGAGAAACATTATTTGATAGGAGTAAGAGGAATTCTCGCAGATTTTTTGGTCGTGTTGAGAGAAATATTGGAGAACAATTAACGGAAAAAATTCGTACGAAGGTTGAGTGATAACGTACAGAGAAGCAAACGAAAAAATCTGCCCGCTGCGCGGGCACATTCTCATCGCCCGCTTTGCGCGCGGCTCGCTTCGCTCGGAAGTTTGAGCGCGACTGAGGCATGCGTATTTCGGTTCTCGCGCTTTGCGTTCGATGGTTATCTCGACTCGCGCTCCGCGCTCGGTTATAAATTTAACTCGCGCAACGCACTCGGTCTTTGTACCCTACACTCGACCCTACAGCTTCTCTGGCTTTAACGAATACATTCTCATCGCGTGTCTCGAGCTGCGCACTCGATCAAAATTTGTCCAAAACGGTGTAGAAGTTTCGTTGCCTGATTTTTTTCACATGTTGTGTAGTTTTCTAGAAATTCCATTTTTGAATTTTAATTTTTTTTACGATTGAAACAAAAACTACGCGTCCAATGGGAGAGAATATAACAAATTTACAGATATTTTTCGGGTGATAAATTTTTCTCTATCAATTGATGACACCCATAAAGATATTTCCTGGTAAAGAACTTGCGTCTATTTGATTTCGCCTAATCTTGTGTCAATTTTCCAAAAGTTCATTTTTTCATTTTTTATATGCTTTTTTTATGCATGAAGCAAAACTACTTGTCCTATCAAAAAGTTAATTTTACCAAATTTGTAGATCATTTCTTGATGCACAATTTTATTTCATTTATAATTTCCAGTACCTCACATAGTTTGGTCAAAAAATGAATCTTTCTATATTTCATTATTTTTTGTGCAACAAAAATTTGAATTTTCGATTTTTTGAGAAAATTCGAAAAGATGTGAAGATCATTCTCGAGGGCTCTCAAGAAGAACCTTTTTCAAACTTTTTTCATATATCACCTACTACAAGAAACTGTACTTAAAATTTTTGAGTCTTGGAAAAAAAGTCCAAAAACATTCTCAGAATGCTCCCCCTCTTTTATTTTTGATCCAAAACAGCTGAATAACAAACTCGACTTGTATTTATGGTCCCTCAAAATGGGTGCCAAAGCACGATCGAATATCATGATTCTCTCGAAAGTTATCAAGTTCACAGATTATTTTTCATTATTTTTTGAGCGATCAAAATCGGAATTTTAGATTTTTTGAAAAAATTCAAAGAGTTGTATTCACGATCTTGTAGGTCTTCCAAAAAGAAACATTTTTTCTCTCTGACTTCCTCTTCAATCTTGCGTTATTTGACTAAACATTCTCATTTTTGTTTATATTTTCGAATTTTGAAAATGCCACAACTCTGACAATTTTGTTTTTATTAAAAAATATCATGGAAATAAATTGTTCCACTTTTTACCTACTACAAGAAACCGTACTTAAAATTTTTAAGTCATGGAAAAAAAAGTCCAAAAAAGTTTTCAAAATGCTGCTCCTCTTTCATTTTTGATCCAAAACAGCTGGTTAACGAACTCGACTTGTATTTTTGGTCCTTAAAATGATTGCCAGAGTACAATCAAATATCATCATTCTTTCGAAAGTTATCGAGTTCACAGATTATTTTCCATTATTTTTTGCGATCAAAATTGGAATTTTTTATTTTTTGAGGACATTCAAAAAGTTGTGGAGTCCATCTTGTAGGGTTTTCAAAAATAAACATTTTTTCCTCTATACTTTTTTTTCATATCTTCTGTTCTTTAGCTAAAAATTCTAATTTTTGTTCATATTTTGAAATTTTGAAAATGCGGTAACTCTGACAATTTTGTTCTCATCAAAAAATATCATGGGAATAAATTGTTCCACTTATCACTCACTACAGGAAGCTGTACTTACGATTATCGAATCTTGGAAAGAATGGTCTCAAAAATTTTTTAAATGCTTCCCCTCTTTTATTTGTTATCCAAAATAGCTAGCTAACGAACTTGACCTTCAGTTTCTGACACTGAAAGAGTGTATCAACGGCCGATATAATCGATTAGTTTTTTCGAAAGTTATCGTTCTAACAGACAGACAAACAGACAGGCATAAAGACACATTCGTAAAAACCTGTTTTTCGGGTTCAGGGGGTGTATAGACGTGGGCATTTGACAAAACGGGGGGGGGGGCGGAGGGGTCAAATTTTACACAAATCTTATACCTTCTCTGATGAGAATGTAAAAAGAGATAATTTGAATGGGTGAATAAAAATCCGAAGATTAGGAGTAAAAGATGTATGCGCGGATGGGGAAGGGTAGAGGACAATCGTTTGTATGAAGAAGAGACTCCTTAAACGTAAGGCTTTTGATATTGCTGGACTCGCGCGTGGAAGTCTCCTTAGCGAATTATCATAATGGCTCTGCGAGACTCTCCAGCTAGGGTGATTGATGGAGTGATCGATCAGCGACTGGTGTCGGAGTTAGGTTGTTGTTCGAGTGTGTGATTACCTCCTATACTGATTCCTTGATCCCCATCAGTATAATAGAACTGGAACCAAACGAGATAAACTCACCCCGAGAAGGTTTCGACTCAATAGCATAATGACAATAGTAAAAGTACCTGAACGAATGTGTAAATTTTTCAAGGATATTGGAGAAATCTGGGGAATTGCCAGATAAACTAAGGCTTAAAAAAAGGGAATGAAATTACGTAGGACCAACTAAGAGATTTTTATGGGTTTCATGGAATTGCATGGTGTATGAGAGGATTTCTAGCGATTTGAAAATTCATACGGAAAATCCAAGAAACGGAATCGTCAAATATGTCAGGGCTTCTCACAAGATTTAGGATTCTTTGAAATTTTGGAAGAGCTTCAAGAGCTAAGGGTATTCCAAAAAAATTTTCGTATTCAATAGGAGTGTAACAATTCTAAAAGATTGAGGAACCTATCAGGAATCTCAAATAATTCGTAGGAGTTGAGGAATACTTCAAGGATTTAGATGATCTTGATGAATTTTACAATATTTGATGGATTTATATTATTTCATACAAAGTGAAAAAATTCCATGAAACTTCAGGAAAATTGTATTAATAAAAAGAAGTTAGGGAAGTGACAGAATCTGCAGGTCGCCTACAAAAATAGGAAAGCAAATAGACCAGGAGGCGATATGATTGTTGATATTGAAAAACAGGAGGCTCAGAGAAGGAGTGAGGTGTATGTGGGAGGAAGGAAGGATTAGGGAAGAGGAATGGAAAAAAAGAGACGAAAGATCTGATGGAGAAACTAGAAGAATTAGAGACAGTGGCCGTGTCAGTAGGGAAGAAAACAGATGAGATAAAATAGATTGAAGAGGATTTTGGGGTATGGGTGGAAAGGACAAGCAAAAGATTCGGGGAGGCAGAGGGTAGGTTAGATATGAGAAAAGAATGCAGGGTGGGAGGAGAGCAGATTTTTATCTGGACCAAGGTAGAGAATATGATTGAAGAGAAAGTAAGAGGGCGTGTATAACGATAAGGGGAATTTGGTGATGAGAAAAAGAATAAGGGCAATGGAGTTAAGAATAGGAGAAGAGAGAAGGATGAGGGAAAAAATGGGAATGAAGCAGCAGTGGTGAAGTTGAAGAACTGGCAAGATAAGTTGATGGTGATGCAAAGTAAAAGCAGGGTTAAAGATAAGATGGTCTACATGGATCATGATCTGACGAGTCAAAAGAGAGACATTTAAAGAAGACTGAATGACAGAGCTAGAAGGAAAAGGAGTAGAGGGAGAGCGGCAAAGGTAGGATATAAGAAAATAAAAGTAGAGTTAACAATGTTGGTTTAGGATGAGGAGAAAAAGAAGTTGAGGGAAGTGCAGAAGGACTTATTTCATGTGAAATAGGGGAGTAGAGAAACAGCAGGACGGTGGAGTGATGAAGGTGCTCTTCTGGAATGCAGCAGGGATAAAAAAGAAATATTTGGTCTTTTAGAGGTTTATGCAGGAATTTGATGTTCTAAGATTGGTAAAAACGTGGGTGAAGGGCAAAGAGTAGGGCAGGATATAACCAAGGACAAAGAAGAAAGGTGGAGCTTGTGTGGGAAGCATGACGGAGATCAGGGAGGGTTTTGAAGGAGAAACCATGGAGGTGGTGAGCGGCAGGGGGTGCAAATGAGTGCTGTAAGGATAGGAGGGGTGATGTGCGAGTTTTTGACGGTGTACAACAGGGATAGGATGGAAAGGATTGAAGGTGGGGTGGAAGATGTTAAAGGCAAAATAGAGGAGGAAATGGTTATATCGAAGGGGGGAGGGGAATTCCAATGCGAGAATGGGATGGGAAGAGGATTTCTCCATGGATGGGGAAAGTTTTGAAAGGAGATCGAATTCATGGTCATGAATAAGAAGAGGGATATTTTGGGAGACTGGATGGTGGAAAGAGGGTGGGTGGTCACGAATGGTATGATAACAGGGGAAGAACATGGAGAGTACACGTAGGTGAGTAAAATGGGGGTATCAGTGATAGCCTATATGGTTATGAATATGGAAGGATGAGAGAGGAGGAGACATTCGCATCAGAAGGAAGAATAGAATCGAAACGTGAGCCATTAGGCTTTTGGATCAGTGGGAAAAGCGGCCAAAGGTGAATGTGAGTTTCGAAGGGGAGTTGGTGAAAGAGATATATGGCGATTTAAAAGTGAAGGTGACAGGATGACAGGAAATTCAGAAAGAAGAAAAAAAGAATGGCGGAACCATGGCAGGACAGGCAATGCAAAAAGATGGAGGAAAGAGTTAACAAAGAGTGAAAAAAATAAAATGAGGGAACCTCGAAGAGGAAGGACTACGTAGACATGAGGAAGGAGTTTAGGCCAATGTGTAAAAGGAAAGGGCAAGGTAATTGTGGAATTAGGAATTGTGGAAGATAAATATAAGGTTTGGAAGGCTTAGAGAGGGGATAAGTGATCAGATAACATGTGAAGAGTGGAGGGAGTGCTTTAGCCAGTCAGTTTGAGGCTCAGACCAACGAAGGATAGGTCAGGATTAGAGAAGAACGATTGACGAAGGTAGGATGGAGTTGAATGACCAGGAGATAGAGATGCAAATGAGAATGTGAAGATGGTCAAAGGCTTGGACGGGGTGCGGAACGAAGCATGGATATGTGGTACACCAGTGGCTAGAGACAGACTCAGAAAGGTAGTAAATAAGGTTTAAAGAGGTGAGAGATTTCCGGGAGAATGGATGGAGGTGTTGATAGTGCCTCTAAATAAGGAAGAGGATAGGGATAAAAAGGAAAATTATGGAGGAGTCACGTTGCTAGATACGGCATACAAGTTATACGCGATGGTATTGGCGGAGAGGCTACGAATTAATGTCGAAGGGAAAGGCATATTTGCAAGGACGCAGGCAGGATTCAAAGCGGGTAGGAGCATAATCGACAATATTTATATTTTGCAGCATGAGGTGGACAGAGAAATAGCTAATAAGGGGTCAAATGTTTAAGCGTGATTCGTAGATCTCAAAGGAGCTTTCCTATCAGTAAATAGAGGGAGGTTGTGGGAGGCGATGGAAGAGAGAGGGTAGAGAAAGGTTTGATCGAGAGGGTGAGAGAGGTATATGAAGACAGGAAGGAGAGGGTGAGAGGGTGGGACAAGATCTCGGAGGGTTCCCGAGTGTATATAAGGTTGAGACAGGTGTGCCCGCTTAGCCCAACACTGCTCGTGGTCCTAATCGCTGCCTGGGAGAGGAAGCTAGATGAAGGAGTGGTAGGAGGAGTTGGGGTGTAAGGGATTTGAATCTTGTCAATTGCGCATGCAGATGACATAGTGTTATTGGCAAAAAGTGAAGAGGCCTCAAAGGAGTTAATGGAGAGGTTGAGAAGATACCTTGATGGGAGTCGGTTATGGTTGAATGCAGAAAAGTCCCAGGTTATGGTGTTCAAGAGAGGGGGTGGAAAGAATGAGAGAGGAGATAGGAAGTGGAAGAAGACGGTGGTGCAGGAGGTGAAAGAGTTTGTGTACGTGGGTTTCCTATTAAGGAGGAGTGGAGAAGTGAATGGTCATATGAAAGAGAAAGAGAGTTAGAAGGGAAAATGTTGTGATGAGGCAGGTGTAGAAATCGGGTAAGAGATTGCTTGCAGATGACTTTGAAACAATTATGGAGCTAGTCGATTTTCTTGTGACGAAAATGCTACTGTATGGGGTAGAGGTATAGAGGTAGAACAACATTTTATTGTTGGGAGGAAGACGGAAAGAACAAGTTAAGGAATTTCAACAGGTAGCTAGGCGTGTTAGTATGAGGAAAAATTCTTGGAAAAGGAGAGAAGTGGGCTAGTGAGGAAGTGTTGGTAGGAGAAGGAGAGCAGGAGGGAAGATGGAAAGATCGAGGATAAGAGAGTAAGGTATATTCGAAAAAATGGGCTGCATGGAGATGAAGTGGGAAAGAGCCACGGGGAAGAAAGAGAGGTGTATGAGATTGTAAAGAGGAATGGCATGGAGAGAAAGAAGGCGGAAGGAGAGGAGAGGAGAGAGGATGATATTTGCAAGTATGGAGGGCCTTGATAGATTCTGGCTTCCTCAGGAGAAGAGAATGTGCGAGTTGTGTGGAAAGGGGTATGCCAAGGTGGGACACTAGTTGGGAGAATTCATAGAGGTGGAAAGGAGTGTAATAAGCATGCAGGTAACACTGCATGAAAGAGGGGAGAAGAGGGAGATTACATGGGAAAAGAGGGTGGATAAGATAAAGAGGAAGTGAAGGGAGGAGGAGGAGGAATTTAGATAGATGTATAAGGAGGGAAGAAAATAGATAAAGGATAAATGTTAATATAATGTAAATAATGGAAAAGGAAGAGCGAATAATTACTAGTAGATACAAAATAGGTATGAACAGCAAAGGTGGAGTTTGGCGATACGAGGCCAGCGGAATGTAGGTAAATGCATACGAGGCGAAGCAAGGGAGGCGAAGCAATAAGAGCGAGCATTCGTAGTAATTGTGAAAATTTTGTGAAGCATGCTGATGTGGGCAAGTCAATACCCAAAGGCCAGTAGGCTGGAGAATTAACGTTCATCTACCTAGACCTGAGGTTTCGAAGATTTTAAATTTTATAAGGGAATTCGAAAAGAAATATGAAAGTTCCAAGATACCGAAATGCGGAAGATTTCTGGAAATCACACAAGATTGGGGCATATTCAAAACTTTGAATGTTCTTGAAGTCTTTGGAGTACTCCAAAAAATTCCGCAGTATTCCACAAGAATTTGCGAATTTCAGGGGATTTAGGATTTCCGAAAAATATCAAATAATTTTATAAGATTCAAAAGATTCAGAATAAATGGATGATTTTAGAGAGAATCGTTTTCGAAAGAAATTAGAAGTTGTCATACGATTATGAGAAATTCCTATTGATTGCAAGGGGTTACAAAAATATTATCTCCAAATTCGAGAGTTCTAGATTAATTTTAGTGGAGTTGGACAATTTAAGGGAAATTCGAAGGTTTCCGTTAGTGCAGTATTTATTCAATACAATATATGAATACAGATTTCAAAATGTTACAAAGGATATTTGAAAGTTTTCGAGAGACTCCAACTGACTTATAGAAAACTTCTGCGAATAAAATGTGATGAGAGGATGTTCTAAAAATTTGTAGAAACTTCTCAATATCCATGAATTTCGATATTCCAAAGGATTTTACCATATTCAGGAGATTCATAGGATTTCAATAGAAATGATGAAATTAGAACAAGAAGTTCTGAGAAAAAGAAAAGGTGAAATGTATATTCTTCTCTATTTGATATAACAATAAAGTTCCAAAATACAAATTCAAAGGATGATTTTTCCTAAACATATATCAATGATCATTCAGGATTTGGATTCTGCAATTTACTTTAGATCTTGTTTCTGGTTTCTGCCTGACTGTGAGGCGCCCCTAGGCATTTGCCTATTTTCTCCAAAAAGAAGTTTTAGTATCTTTATCGAGAAACTTCTAGAAGTGCAAAAAATATTAGATGAACCAATCTGCCAAATGCAAAACCACAGTAGAGTGAATCATATCATTTTACTGAATGTGATTTTTCCAGCAACATTTTTCGGGATTATCTTATTTTTTTATGAGGATCTTATTCATCGAATTGATTCAGTTCTCAAACTTTATTTGGACGACTCACCCTGGTAAGCTATATTGACTTGTTTTCTGGGAAACTTCGGAGAGCTCATAAAAAAAAATAATGAGAGAATTGTACCACGTATATTCCGTGAAAGGCAGCAATCAATTATTTATTACCATGATAATAATAAACTCAAAATACCACTAACCGAGCAGCATAAATGAAATTTATCAAAGAAGATAAGGAACCTTAATTATCTTTTATGTGAATATGGATAGCGTCGTTACAAGATCATATTTTTAATTATATATCAAATGTGTGAACATATTGAATTTCCGAAATTGAAAGTTCAGGTGCTTAGATGCCTAGTAACTGATGCTTATGCTTTCATAAAAATTTAGGAAATTCAGATTGGAGAAGAAACAAATTCATATTTCTATTTAAGGTCCAACAATTATGGGGTTTGACCTGCTGAAAGGTTTCTTACTCCAAAAAGAGTGTTGAGTAAACACCGAAACGTACATAGATATTTCAAATGTTAATGCATTGTGTTGAAAAATACTTAAAATAAGATAAGATGAAAGATGAAAAAGGAGGAGGAAAGGATTCTGAGGATTCTCCTCTTAGTTCTCTTTTTTCTTTTCATGATGTTTTTTGAAATTTCAATAGAAACATTCCTCTGGTGTCTGTCCAAAGTTGATTGTTGAATGTTTGGTTTTATGAATTTATTTTTTAGGGCTTTCAGATTTTAGGGTTTTAAAGTTTCTGATTTTTTTTTAGTTTATCTCTTATACAGACCCTGCATTGTTTTGAAGGACTCATTATTGACTGCTACTGATATTGTTTGTTGCTCCTGCAGGATTTATTGTTTGTCAAAAATCGTTAATATTGTTCGCTCATTCTTCTTCATAGTGTTAAAAGGGTATCAATTGACCGCTGCAGAGGTTTTTATTTCCTGTCACTATAATATGCTACTGCATATCATTGAAGATTTTTATAGAAGTTGTCCAAGTTGGTGTTCAATAATATGAATCGCTTTGCTGAGTCCGGCTAAGAATAGTTTTTTATGTTAGTTCTGCTTTGTTGGTATACGTTGGCGATAGGTCTCAGGATTTTGTAATTCAGGGTCTAGTTATTTACTCTTCCGAAGAGTTATTTTTTATGATTCTTGGAATTTTCCTTATCTGTAAGCAAGGACTGTTATGGATTATTTTTGTGGTTATGTCATTTGGGGATACCTTGTTGTTCAGTGTGTGAAAATTTGAAAATCTTTCTTTGCTAAGGCTGCTGTTATCTGATAATGCTGTTTTCTATCCAAAAATTTCACAAGAGTTTTTTCTGAAAGTGTTTGTTTGTGTTTCTATCTATTCGTGAGGAATGTTTCAGACAGTTTTGAGAATTTCGATATTATTTAGTGCGTGTAAAAGTTTTCGGTTCACACAAAATAAATTTATGAATAACATAGAAAACATGCATTAAATGTAAATAATAGTAATGAAATAAGTTATATAACTGTAACGTCATTTGAAGCAACGATTGGCAATTGTAAGAACTGCACAACAACAACAGTTTATGCACCTTATCTTTGGAGTGAACTTTATTATCTAACAATGGGCTAGTTCTTCATTGAAAAATGAAGTGAGATGGGATATTATCTATTGTTGTAAATTGTCGTAAAAAATCATCTAAAGTTGTAAAACAAACTGTGCTTAGCAAACAGCGTCTTCCAACTGACAAGCCTCAAAATGCGTTCACAAAGTCATTCATCATGAATCAGGCAGGTACGTTTGTGTGGCCGTAGACTATAGATTGTAGTCGAGCAAGACACCGTATTTCGGATTTCATTAAAGGTCTAATGTACAAATGTGTGAATTAAATTCTACATAAAAGAATGTAAAAAACCGGGAGTTTTGAGTTGTCATATCCTAAATGAAAGGATTGCAGTTCCTTATTTATATAAAAAGGTTCAATAATCCGACGTTTGTTTACATTTTTTTCTGGGCTAGTGCAGTGATATTATCTCTGTTATAATTGTGATGTTGACCTTCCTTGATTGTATCGTTCCTGGATATAGTTCCTGGATTATATATAGGTTACCAGTGTGACCTATATAGCAAATATCGCAGTATAAACAATCAAAACAATAAACCACATTTCTTTTCTGAAAAATGTCTACTCTATCCTTAGGGGATTGAAATAAGTTGAAGAAAGATTTAGTTGGTCTGAAAATGATTTTGACGATCGCTTGGACGGTTCCGTATTCTACCATAGCAAGAACATTGGAGAAAAGCGACATTGGGAGTGCAAAAGACTCCGCGTCACAAAAGAATGCACTGTCAGAGCAGTGACAAACAATCCGCAGGAAGGAGAACAGATCGTTGTCCTGCAGCGTTCTGCCGTGGAGTCCCATACTCATCCTCCTAATTTCAACGAATGCGAGGCTGAAAGAGTTAAGTTAACGTTGAAGCGCAAGGCTTAAGAGCACCCAGAGCAACCTCCAGCTCAACTGCTCCGTACGGAACTGGCGACAGTTTCGGAAGGTACGTGCATGAATATTTGTACTACTTTCGCTATATTCTTTTTTCATATCATTAGTTTCATATCATTTTCATATCATACAGGCGTGCTCAGTCAACTTCCATTGAGAGTCAATATCACTAAGTCATTACGGCGAGCACGTCGTAAAAACCAACCTCCAAATCCCAAATCACTGACTGATTTTGATGACTTGCCTGATCGATACCAAAGGACATTAACCGACGAAAAATTTTTAATTTATGACTCCGGAAGATCAGATAACCGAGTTCTTGTTTTTGCGACGCGAAAAAATCTAGAACTCCTTGCCCAAAGTGTCATCTGGCTTTTGGATGGTACTTTTAAAGTAAGCGACTCACTTTGTATTTTTATTTAAGATATTGAATAATATTAATGAATTGTTCTCTATTACTATGTGTAGGTCGCTCCGACAATTTTCGCACAAGTTTTCACTATATTAGGAACGATGGAATGCCGGAAACGTGCCGATGACGTTGAAATTGTGGCGCTTCCCTTTGTTTACGCTCTCCTGTCATCAAAGGAAACTGTGCAGTACTCCACCATAGTTACAGCAGTTCGAAATGCTGCGCAAGAATTCGGTATCGACAACTGCTTTCCACGGAAAATAATTTCCGACTTTGAGAAAACCATAATCAACAGCTGTTCTGGATATATCCGGACACACCTATTACTTGCTGCTTCTTCCATTTGGCTCAGTCACTATACAGGAAAATTCAGGCTGTCGGTTTACAAGAGTCGTACTGTGCTCCTGAAAATGAGGCTCTACGCACACAAATGCACATGATCCTGGCCCTCACGTTCGTTCCTGTAGATGATGTGCGTCGAATACTACGTCGATTATAAACAAACCGGACAAGAATTAGTGTTTCTGCGATCGATTGCAAATAATGTCTCGATATAAATGTTGTTCGGAAAAATGATTTTTAAACGAACGAATAAAGTAAAAATACAATTACAATAGCTATTCATCATAAGTTTTTTTCGGAAGTAGTACTATTCGGAATATGTTGCGTCGGAAAACTGGAATCGGAGCTTTTTCTTTCGGAATTAAGGTTTTGTCGTAAAAATGGCTATTCGGTAAAACATCGTCGGAAAAATGACAGGGAATCGGATACACTAAAGATTTTTGAAGAGAAAGATTCTTTTTTGTTTCCTGAGTTGTAAATATTGTCTATTCTGATCTTAATTAGTTTGTTATTAGGTTTAGTGGGTAACAATTGTTGATCAAAGTTTGTCCTAAAAGTTGAATGTTATTTTTTCTGAATTATGGAGAATATAATTAAATGGCTCTGTCTATAAGAACAAAAATCATCCTCTTCTTCGGAGTCTATGGGTGTTGAGACAAAAAATGTAAGTACCTGACAGACCAAGTATCTTTATGAATTTAATTTGTTAGAAGACTGTCATTACAAGTTCTTCTCATAGAGATGTCTAAAAATTTAGGTGTGTAGTTTACTTATTTTTCAAAGGCAAATTTAAGATTTGAATCATAGCTATTGAAAACATCTAAAACTTCTTGTAGTTTATGTTTAGGAATGATCATGGAAATATTATCAACATATCTTTTATAAAAAGGTATGTTGAACTGAGTAAAGAGAAACAATCTAATTCTAATGTTTCCTTCACTATGACGGCAATAACTGGTGGCAAGGAGGAACCCATAGCAATTCGATCGATCTATTTTTAATTTTTATTATCAAATTTGAAGAAAGTTGATCTGAGGCATACTTCTATTGCAAGTAAAAAATCATCTCTGTGAATGAGTGTATTAGGGGCAATCAAATCCCATTTAGTATTAATATTCTGTGAAGCTAGATTAATCGGGATACAAGAGAATAAGTTAACTACATCCGAAGAAACCAGAATGTGATGTTTTGGAACTTTAGAGTTCTTGATCTTGAAAACACTTGATAAAGTTTTAACTTCAGGCTTGAAAAGGGACCATATTAGGTCCGGAACGTAGTCACTTTTCAATTTGAAAATTGATTTGGAGTTTTTAATTCATGGATCTCCAGAACCGAAAACTTTTACACGCATAACAGAAGGTCAAAACTTAGGAAAAATGTTTCGTTATTATTAGGTGCTAGTAGTGTTTTTGTTCACTAATGCTAAAATTTCTTTGTCGGATACTGGACTGCTGTCTATCATAAAATAATTTCATTGACCTTTGCGTGTGTCCGATAGTCACATTGTTTTGAATCATTTTTAGTCTACTACTAGATGTGAGTACTATCAATTGAGTACCTAGTTCTCGTTGACAATCCTAACATTGTTTTTATTGTCTATTACGAAACTATAGTCTATTATTGAAGAATTTCATTAACCTTTAAGGCTGCTGCCCGATAATAGGAATTCCTATAAGAATTCTATATAACTCCTATGCTTTACTAAGAATTGTCTGTATCGTTTCTGAGGTTCCTTGCCATCCGTTAGCAAGGATTGTTTTGGATCATTCTTGCGGTTACGTGATTCGGGGTTTCATTATCGTCTAGTGAGTAAGAATGTAATCAATGGTTGTGCAGGTAGTCCTTTAATAAGAGGCTGCTATCGAATCCTCCTCAGAAGTTGTTCCCGACAGTGTTATTCTCCGTTCATATCTATTGTTGAGGATTATTTCAGTTCATTTCAAGGGTCCTGTTATTATCTGCTAACTGAAGTTGATACTGTTGGTACGGTTTTCGTCGACCAATGCTAGGGGTGTTTTCCTCTATTACTGGACTATTATTGTATATTCTTGAAGGATTTCATCAACTCCTGTCAATGTGCAATGTTAAGAATTCTGATTGCTAAGCCTTATTTGAAACTTGGTACCATCTTTTTTGTTTTTTTTTTCCTATCCATTGACAGTTTTCGATCATTTTTGGGGTTCCTTCGTCCATGATTTTGTTATTTCTCTGCAGAGAAGAATTAGATTGATATTTGCGAAAATTATTGTTGTTCAAAGATAGTCATTTTCATCACCTCTGCCTAAAAATTTGTTTTTGATAGTTTTTGGTTTTAAGCAAGCTGTTGCTGAAGATTTTTTCAGATAATTTTCAAACCTTTGTTAATGTTTTCTTATAGATGTTGGAACTGTTTGTCGTGCACAGTTCTCTTTTACCAATGGAGAAAGTTTGTTCTTGTCTTCTGTCTAATATTAAGGGATACTATGATTCGATGCTCAAGTTTTTGTCTCAAGATAGGAATTGTTATTGCTATATGTTGCCATAAATTGTTCCTATTTTTCTAGATGAGGACTCCGTTGACCAAAACAATCTTGAATTATTTTTACAGTTCATTTATTTAATGATTGTTTGTATCATGAGGAAAGTATTTTATCGATCTGAGCCAAGGTTGCTGTTGTCCTTTGATAGTATTCGTTATTCACTCTCCCTTAAAATTCTCTTAGGAAGTTTCTTGGTCTGTTCTCATCCCTTGGTAAATACTGCTCTAGATCATATTAAGCCTCTTGGTAATGCTTAGTGCTAGATGCTGGTGCTGCCAACTGCTGAGGTTGGTATCCGATGGCTCAAACTTTCATGATGAGTTTTTCTTCTAATTTCTATTGCCTTTGTTGGAGTTCCTTGCTACCAGTTAGCAAGGAAGGTTTCAAAACATTTTCTTCAGTTCAATTTTTCTGTTTCTTGTTACCCTATAATATTGGTTGTTCTTGATTGTTCGTAAGTGCTGTTCCTAATAGTCGTAAAATTTACTCTTTTTTGTTGATAAGGATTGTTTCAGATAATTCTTAGAATTTTGTTATCTTCTAGTGGTAGAGGTAACCACCGCCTATTGCTAAAGGTCCTCATTAAACGATGCTAAACTTCTTGTCTTTCGATGATATGATTTGTTATTGTTCGCTGTTAATTGTCGTTCTCGATTGTTGCAAGGACTTTCAATGAATCCCATTCTTCAACTGCAATCAGGTTGTCTCTTTAAGGCTGTATTTTGTTTATTCTACTGATTTGATTCTATCAATCGTTCGAGATCTTAGGTTGTCACTAGCCACTGCTAAAGGATTCCACTGACAGTTGCTAGTGTCTGATTGACTATTGATGATAGTTGCTTTCAATGGGTGATTAAGACTGCTATTCACAATTCCCAAATTGATTCAATCACCGTTACTTAGTTTGTTACTAAGCGTTTTGTATGACATATAGTGGTGACCATTAACAAGTTGATTATTCCCTTCTGCTAGCAGATGTTAATGTCTATTTCTAGGGGTTCGTGTTGTTCATCGACCTTTGTTGTTGCTCCTTTTTCATGATTTATTTTTGTTTCTGGAGTTTGTTATTGACCCTTGCTGAAGGAAACTGTTTCCTTTATGGACTGATACTACCAACTCATGACATTATTTGAACTATTATTCAAATCATTCTTTTATCATATATTCACGAAGGTAAGAATCTTTGAGAACCATACCAGAAGTCCCTCAACTTTTCAGATCCTACAGCTCTTGTTGGGTTCCTGATATCTCCCCCAATTGCTAACAATATATTATTAAAAATATAATTGTTCTGCAGTTGAATATAGTTATCATTGTCATGAAATACAGTCCAAGGGTGGTCCAAGGTCCCAGTTTGGAAGTTTAAGTGAGCCTGATTTATGTCAGCCTGGTTTATGCCATGTCTTGTTGAATATCCAATGAGACATACTGATATCGCGGCTCGCTAAGTACGCATCGGGGTGTAACCGGTCTGTAAATAAGTGTACACACGTCGTATCGCTATCGTGCTAACGGTGGTGCGAGATCCAATCGGTGCACTGCCTCGGGTCATATCCTGCAAGGAACCATCGACCGAGAAGGCGTCAGTCGTGAACCATTTCATTGGCTTGCGATACTCTCTGACAAATACATCTTCAACTTTGTACACAGATTGAGCTTCCTATACGTGCTCATCCACATCCGTCGAGTATCGATATTGCTCCGTAAAGTCGATGTATTGATCAAGAAATTTGAACTCTGCGGATAATCTGAAATGGAATTTTCTTATTGCTAGGTATTTTCTTTAATATTTCAATTTATAAGCTGGAGCTTCAACATTATCTGAGTTTATTCGGTTATGAGTTCTGGATAGTCTTCGAAGTACCATCGAAGTTCTTATCAAAGAATGCATCATAGTAGCTTCAGAAAAAAACAAAGAAGTTTTCAAGAACCTAGGTGGAATGCAAAGTATAATTTTGAAGATTTCAGCTTATCTTATAACAAGGGAATCTCAATATGTGTTTATAATGTAACCGACAACCGATATACACATCTATTTGTTCATCTCTTTTATGCTTCCAAAGGATGAGTTCTTTTTGCTCCAGAAATTCATTCTACAATTTAATGTTTTAGTAAATATTCAGTACAACTACAGATCATTGTAACTACAGCTACATTGGCTCTCCTCCTCTTGGGCATAGGATGGAGTGTGTTCTCAAGTAAACTACTTGTAGAGGGAATCAGCTCAGAAGGTTGATTTCCATGAAAAATTAAGAGTTTTTCTTTTCTATAATCGTATCTCTGGTGGCATTGGAAATAAATAACAATAAGTTTATTATCAGCTCGACGTCGCATACGTCCCCAGCCTCGAAAAACATCCCCTAGACAAGTGACAGCGCTGGTTTCCAGCTATTATATCAGCAAGGGCGCATCAAATATCAGAAATGAATATAGATGATTATACTTGAAATGGAATTCCCGAAAAGAAAGGCTGTTCCTGAAATTGATAAACATATCATAGAAGCTGCATTATCATCTCCAGGAGTAGAGGGGATGCGTAGGCGTACGTGGCGAAATGTACTCGTGCGTTTAGCTTCCGGCTTATACCCCATAAACAGATGGTTTTTTGAAGAAAAATACATGCAAAAAACTCCGACGATGCACAGTGGTTCAAGATCCAAAAAAGCTGGGCAAAACCTCAAAATTTGAAGTTACCGGATAAGGTAAATGTTCATTTATACTTGTATAGAGGACATGGGAGTATTTTTTTGTGAAAGCACAAGTCACTATATTCAAAACTGTCCTTGTGGCGAACAGTTGAACTTAACTCTTCGCCGAATTCACGGGCTTCAGTGTTTTTCTCGTGTTTTGAGCGTTCGGCGAAAAACGTTGTCGTTCTGTGAGTTCATGCCAGAAAAAGACGAGGTGAAATAGAGGATATTCCTGAGGGTACGTATAATCGTTGCTTGATTCCGTAAATCCATTTCGAACAAGTATATTTATGATATTGAGAGTAAAATCTGCCCCTCCAAAAATTTTTTTTTTTTTCATAAAATTCAGGAATATACTTAGTGAATTCTCTTGTTGGATGCGATTGCGCACGCCGGTGCTTTCCGTTTTGATCGCAGAAATTATTCAACTTTTTGATTCTTTTGAAAAAAGTTGCCACGGCGTACCTCCGTAGAAATGAATGCGTATTTCCCATAAAAAAGACGTTTTTGTAAATTTTATTCAAAATTCTCAATGTTAGGTGAATCGAGTTCGAAAGTCACCATTTTTCTCCACAAATAGTCACCGGATGCGAATAAAATATTACTTTCCAAATATCACCCCCACGGGTCTCTTTTATATGCTCCCAAAAACCCCCATAGGTGAACAATTGGGTTTTTTTAGTTTTTGGCGCTAATTATGATTTTTTTGCGGTTTATCCAACGCAGATTGTTTCAAATACATAAAATACTACTTTATACTAATAACTTGATGTTTAGTAAA
>WSXT02213798.1:0-17489 GCA_011762715.2 Neuroterus valhalla | reverse complement strand
TGTCAACAAAATTTTTAGTCACCCCCCCCCCCCTCCCCGAAAAATTTTTTGCGTTCGCCCTTGTTGGTAAGAATATGTTTTTGGGGTCGCTTATTCCAAATTGGAGTCAAATGGTTTTCTTTTATCATAGGAATATTTCCTCTCGAGTATACTGAAGATGAGAGGGAAATTCCATTTCTACAAAAAATTGACTTAGCCAGTGTCTGTCCCGTTCTTTAGTTTCATGCAAATCTAATCAGTATTTTCAAAAAGTCTTCGCCATCTTGTTTTTGTAAAATCTGACTTCAAATTTGAAATCAGCGACCCTAAGAACACCCCAAGTGGCAGTTTTATCGGCGAAAAATTGAGTCTTCAGGTTTTGCTCGACTTTTAGGGCGTTTCAGAGACCAATAAATCAATTGAATTCAGAATCGCAGAAAGTCGCACCTGAATTTTTTATTTTCCAGATAGTAAGACTTTCACTTGAATTATGAATCTCAGAACAACGCGGAGTCTCGCGGAAACATAACTTTTCGGCCGATTTTCGGAAAATAAGTAATGTAAAACTTGTAAACAATTGTTGCACAAAGTGAATTGTTAAATATATTACCGACCTTGACTCCATCATCTTCTGCTTGAAGATTTTCACACATTCGACAATTTCTGTGTGCACTTTGAATGTTGTTTTTCTCGTTCCTTGTAGCACATAGCACGGAGCACGATGTAGGCTGGGCCGACTTTCAGCTGACGCTACTACGAGTTTCATAGGCTACCTATCTATTTGCTATTCCAGAAATAAATGCGGAAGAACCTCGTTTACCGACTACCGCATACAAAATATCTCGGGAAAAATTTTTTGTTTTTGAAGTTTTGACCACCTCTTTGGGCGTTCCAGACCACTGTGCGACGTTTCAAAACAAATTTTTCTCTAACTCTGCTGTCTTGCTTCTACCCAGGGCCGGCGGAAGAAGTGGGTATGGGGGGTAGCTCTACCCACCTGAAAATCTGAGCAGAATTACATTTTTTTTCATCTGGATTCTGATAAATTTTTATAATATGCGCGCGTAAAAGTCGATCCCGAGCTTAAGAACAGAATTCGAGACTAAATAGAATGAATAAATGATCCTTCACTCAAGAGATAAGTATAATCATTGGGGAATAATTTGAACTTGGATTTCAATTCCCCCTCTACAAATATTCGATTTTCTACAAAACTCGGAATTTTCAATTCAGTGAGATAAATTCAGAACCAAACAAATAATGGATTTCTAACAAAGTAGATCATTTCTAACCAAAACAGAATAATTTTCACGATAAAGTTATATTTTTAATAAAGGCATGACTAGAAAAAGGAATTTCTCTTGAATTTTATGGGGAAAGGATGATTTTTTCAACAAAATTGTTACATTAAAAAAAAAAATTAAATTTTCAATCAAACAGTAGAATCGTGTACCTAAAGAATTTTAAAAATACGTTCCTTCCTACAGAGATCAAGTTTTAAACCTAAAATACAAAATTCGAGAGAAGATAAGAACTTTTAACCAAAACAGATTTTTCTAACAAGAAAGAAGGAAAATGTTAACGAAGCTGTTAGAGTTTCACACTAAAAGACAAATTGTTTGTGAAGCAGTGCATGGAATTCTCAACACAAGAAAATCATTTTTTACCAAAATGGTGAATTTATAACCCAATAGTTCAATTTTTCATCGAAAAGGCGAATTTTCAATAAAAAAAAAAGGATGGAAATATAATGGAATTGTTGGATTTTCAAATGGACTAATTGAATTCTTAACCTAATAGTAAGATTTCAAACCAAAAGTGATAAATTTCTAACCAAAAAGACGGAATTCAATACAAATTTCGAATATTCAAGATAAAACAATAAATAAATAGCAAACCTTTAGAAAAAGAGAGTTTTCAAATTTTTCTGGTAATGGATTAGAATTTGTAATGTTTCTTTTTAATGATATTGATAATCAGATATTCAATAAATTTTTATATGAAATGATGCAAGCATAAAATTTTACAAAATGTTTTCAATATAAAATTCGCATTCATCTCGAATTTTCTTATGTTGAAAATCGGCTTTATAACAAAAGAAAAAAACAATTTTCAACAAAACAGTTATAACTGTTTGGTTGGAAGTATAAATACTTCCAAAACAGGGAATTTTGTAATCATATAAGATGAATCTTTGAAGAAGTGCTTGAATTATCTAGCAAAATAGTTGAATTCTCAGCGAAATAATAAGATTCCAGATGAAAAGAAATAAATTTCCACCAAAACAGTTGAATCTTCAACTTAAGAAGAAGAATAAAAAAAATTCTTCCTAAAAAGATGAAGCTCTTCAACAAAACAACAAATTTAAGAGAACAGTTGATTCAGTTTTCAGCCAAGAGACATTCTTTGGTCTCATGAAAGTAAATCCATTTCAACCAAACTGTTCAAGTTTTAAAACCAAAGAACAAGTTTTCTACAAAGCAGACGAATTTCAAACTCGAAAATATCAATTTTCAATGAAGAAGGGTTGAAATGTAATAAAATTGTTGAAATTTTGAACGAAGTATTCAAATTCTCAACCCAATGAGATTTTTATTTCCAATCGGGAGAGAAGGATTTTCAAACCAAAAAGACGAAATTCAACAAAAAATATGAAACTTTCAAAGAATAAAAAAATGAAGGGTGACCCGTTTCGAAAAAAATCGAGTTTTCAAAATTTTTTTGTATATGGTTAAAAGTTCAAAATGTTCATTTATTGAATTCTTGAATTAAATTATGTAAACATAACATATTCAACACTTGTTTTTGATATAAAATTTGATTTTCTCCTGAATTTTCAATTGTTGAAAATGAAGGAAAATTGAAAATCAAAATTTGCTATTATTAACAACTGTGAAATTAACCTGTTGGAAAATCAGTGGTTCTAGGGGCTAGTACACAAATCAAGACCCTTTTTCAACCATTTTTTCTTGTAGTAGACTTTATTACATGAAAGTGGGTTCTTCAGCATATTATAGTACCTACATATTTTTAGATGTAAAAAGAATTAAAAAGAATTCTTTTCTATGACTTCCCGCGGAGATACGCAAGTCCGAAAAAATCTATTTTCATTCGGCGGCCACGATAACTCCACTTTGGCTTATCTGGAATACAGAATCCAAAAAGGTTCTTAAGAAGCACATGCGTGGGTATCGGATGAACCTCAATTATTGAAAAATATTAAAAGTTGAATCAATGGTAGAAGTTTTTGTGTTTTTGATCGTTTTTCGGAACGTGAATTGTTTCAAAAAGTTGTTAAATGGTAATGAAAAATTAGGATCGAGGGTCATACGATAGCGGTACACCTTATCAAAATTTCCTCCAAGTTTGATACGAATCGGCCCAGTAGATCGGCCGGAATCGTGGCCGACAGCTTAAAAAAATACTGTTTGGAGAAAAACGCGTTCAAAGTTCAACCCTCTGAAGCACAGCGTATCATATATGATGCACAGAATAAATGTAATTATGGGCAGTTTATGGGGACTAGAAAAGTGAAACTCGGTAATCTTGGGTCTTCGGGGACGCTGAAAACGAATCCGATGTCAAAAGTGCAAAATTCAAAATGGCGGATCCAATATGGCACACCGTGCGTTACTAGCGCTTTGGGGAGCCTCGCGGCGTATTTCGTTTTTCAGCCACTTTCAGCACGCTTTGAGACAAATGTTGGTTTATATCCTATGTTTAGAGTTTAGATGCGAATGTTATCTTATCGTCTTCGAATCTAATAAGACAGATAATATATTTATACGAAGATAAAGATTAGTTTGATAAATTCCTACTATTTAAAAGGAAACTCTAAGAATAGTTGAACAAAGAAGGTCACCAAAAAATTCTTGATGTCTGAAAATTTAACCGAACAGCGCAATAGTAATATTCAAAGGAAGCTGACCAGCTCGATCTTGAAATCCTCATGAATGAATTCATTTCTGGAAATTCGAAACGAACCTCAACGTTTGCGCTTAGCAAGTAAAGTGGTGTTTCATAGGATCATAGGAAGAATCTTCTGTAACTCAAAACGATAGATAAAAGTAATGAAATTGGTACGACACGATGTAACATCTCACTTTATTACATTTTCTATGTGAGAATTGAGAAATAGCTATAAATTGGGGGGGGGGGGACTACCCACCTGGACTGAACGCATTTCGCCGGCCTGCTTCTTACAATACATAAAGGTAATTGAAAATATATATTAGGATTTTCCTGAACTAAATGAGAATTGTAGACTCCTCTTGTGATGACTGAGACGTGCATTGGTCTCAATATGTAGACATTGTAGACACGAGTGTATAGCCGAAGAATCACTGCAATATCTCATATGACAGTGGATGTGGGGTTGGCAGGGGGTCCAAAGAACATTCGTTTTCGCGTTCTTCAGGCCTGCGGCCACATTAACATTCCACCACCGTAATTATTTATAGCTTCATCCGAGATCGTGAAATGTAAATCAGATATTCTTCTAATTTGGGCACTCGGGTGGTACCCGTGTAAAACTGGACATTCAGCAAAGGAACCTTATTTTCTTATATCATTAATCTAAGATCGATTCCTCTCAGCGTGCAAAATGCAGTTTTATTAATCTAAACCCTCCGATTCCGTGACATTATAATTTTTTACAAATATTCAATCTATATATTCTCTGGCTTTTATTTTTATTCCAAACTTCAATAAATTCATACCGAAATTAATTTTCAAATTCTAAAAAGCAATGAATAAATATGAAAGTCTGGAGATTTAATGGAGCAATGAAAGTTTACAATGTTGTTTTAGAAGAGTAAACGAAATCAATTTTTACACAAATGTGCTTCTGAATAATAACGGACGTACAATCATTAAATAAGCAATAACATGAGAAAGGTGAATAACACTAGAAATAAGTTCCATCGCTGCTCCAGTAAAGTTCCTGCATGTTTTGAAACTACACAATGGAAGAAATAAAAGAACAGACATCTCATGACAGAAAGGGTAAGGGGTGAAAAGAAAGATCACGTATTTCCTTCGTCTTCCCCAATGTCCGAAAACGCGCCCATAATCTATCAAAGGCAAAGAGTCAAGCAAGAAGCGTTAGGAATGTTAATGTGGTGCAGTCTGCAGCGAAGACCAATGCGCATGCGCCACCCCCTGCAGAGCCAATCACCGCCCGAGAAATGGTAGCTGTGTTCAAGTCAGCTTCTCAAGTACCTGCCTATGAGCTTGGCAGAAGAGGAAGAGCCAAAAAGAAACATCAGGTCCTCAAGAGAATATACCCATAAAACATTTTCAAACTAAAAGAAAAATTCGAAACTACTCTTTTTATTCTCTCAGATCTGTCGAAACTCGCGAGAAGTAATTGGAACATCTTGGAGTGATTTATCGTGAATTCATCATCATCCGTTATGAATGCTGGAATAACGAAAGACAGTTAATGCGAATATTATTAATAACACTTTTATGATCGTCTTCAACAGGGGCAAGAAAGCTTAAAGAGCAACCTGAGGAGGAAGAAGTCTGATTGCGTCCGAGTTGCGTAAATCTTTTTGATGGAAAATGTCCGCGGAGCTTCAGTTTGTTCGGCGATTACGTCCTGTGGAGAACGCGTTCTCCAGTAGCACCAAGTTTCTGCCTCCCCTTCTGCTTTCTTCTCTCTGCCTTCCATTCTCTTGACTTCTTCACCATTCCCTCAGCCTCTGGGTCCTGCCAAGATTAATGAGCTCCGTACTTGGGACTTTTAATTCCGAAGACCGAGTGCAAATAAGTACCCGCCATCCGTCTTGACCGCCAATTACCAACCGCTCCACCAGTACCCGATATATACGCGCAAGTTCGATACGCGAACCCCAGCATCCAAGCAATGAAGATGCTGCTGAACGATGTTCCTTATGCTTCTGGTATACCTACAGGTTAATGTCGTAAAACGGCAAAAACTATCAGGAATGAGCAGAAAGAGAAAAAAATTCCCCCTCAGATACTCTCATGCGAAATAAAAAGATCAGTCAGATGGATTGGCGAATTGTCTCATTTAACTTCTCTCTCATTTCAGTCCAATTATTCTGCCATTAAAATTCACCAATGTATAGAATTAGCAAAAGTTGATGATTGATGGATGATAATCAAGATCAAATTAATGACACTGTAATATACCAAGAAAAGAGTTAGTGATGCCGCCAAACGACATTTTTCGATACTGAGACGATACCGATACGATACTCACGTCTCGTATCGATATCGGATCGGGATCCCAAGACAAAACGACCAAATGGGATCTTCCTCGTTCACAATAGAAGAGAGAGAAGGCTAGCCGAGTGGCCGGCCTCAGGTTCTGGAAAAAGGAGCTGCGAAGAGTTTTCTGCCTTTGGAACCAGGCCTTGAAAGAAAAGAATACTATATCCCAGAACCTAAACTCCACAGTTTGCATTGCCGAAGAAATTTTGAAGCACTCAATGAGACATTTATTTCTTTGTTTGAAAATATCTCAAACTTTTTTCAATTCAATTTTCAATTCAAATGTTTTACAAGGACATATAAAAGTTTGTTTTCTTTGAAGCAAAGTTTTTATTCATACAAAATTATCCCCATTCTTTCTACTTATTAATGAATGGTCATGATTCTTATTTTTTCAAGTTACTACATTTAAATAATTTCTGTTATTTCCCATTACTTTTAAGCATACGCAATAATTTTCATTTTACCGAATTATCATTTTAAATCATTCGTATTTCACTCAATATCTTTTTGACAAAGCTGATATTTTGCAGAAAGCTCACTTTTGGAGAAAAATCAGACGGACTCAAATAAATAATGGACCGAACATTACGTTATATAGTTCTTTCATAACTTTTTTTAGTTTTTGAAGCAATTATGAAGTATATACATATACTTTTGCACAATGTGCAATTTTCATTTTTTCTAACTTCAACTCGTTCTGCATAACAAATTATTTATACTTTTTGCTTTAAACTTCAATAGAAAAGATTTCCTAAAAAACCTCAACTCGTTTCCTAAAATTTTGAGGAATAATAAGTTAAATAGAAAGTTAAAGTTAGAAAAAATGAAAATTAGACGCTGTGTAAAAATCTTTCTTTTCCTAATTATTTCAAAAGCAAAAAAAAGTTACAACTTTTTTCTACTAAGGGTTTATACCTAGTAATACTTTCTAAAGATTCGTGTGAAAATTTGAAATGTAGAAATTTCAGAATTTTTAAACAGATCAAACATATTCTCGAATCAAAAACATTTCCGGAAATATATAAAATATTCCCTTTTGAATGTTCTGAAGTTGGAAAGATCAATGTGACTCCAATTGTTCCCGAGATTTTGTAAAATTTTACAAAATAATGAAGATTTTTTTCTACAATTTTCTGGATTCATTCTCAACATGACTGAAATTTTCAAATATATCTTTTTAAATTTTCCGTAAAATCGTAGAAAAATAATATTAATAATCTGAAATGATAATGATAATACTTATCATCCTATTTCTCATATTTCAGAATTTCTTTCTAGCTAGAATGTGAGGGTTCGAAAACTTAACAAATGAATAGTTATGCGAAGTGTGTATTCTGTATAAAAAATTTATTTTCTCCGTCAAATAAGAAAACTTTCCCTTTGAAAGTGATAATTCCTTTCTTTAATAAAGACGTTTTCCTAATACTATGTATATTTAACTATTTTATTTTAATATGTCAAATAGGTTACTATTAGAAGATATGTTTGATTAGTAATCTTATACAATTCACTCTCCTTCAAGTTTTTTGAATTATTATAATAATAATTTCACAATCATCTTAAAATACGTAGACAAATTTAACAAGAAAATTTTTGGAATTTCTAATTATCCATTTGAAAATAAGAAATTCTCGATCGTTTTTCTCGAAATTAGCTACGTTTTTGACATCAAACTTCATTTACCCGTATGCACAAGGTTCATATCTCGGGAGGATTTTTTCCGTTTTTTTTTTACTGAAACATTAATTTTTTTTATTGCAATATGCAGTTGAGCCTATTCCAATTTTAGGCTTATGCCATTTTGAGATTGTCAACTTCAACATCCATTTCATCTAACGTGGAGAAATTTTGATATTGAGAGATCTTCACATTTCGCGTTTTTATAATTTTAAAAGCTTTTCGAAATTTTTCAGAAAAATCCGTGGTAATTTAAAAGACGTGCAGGAATTTTAGAAGTTTTGTAGCATAAAAATCCAAAAGGACATGTGGACATAAAGTACTTAAGGATCAAGTGAACAACATTGTTTATTCATTCCTTTCTTATCTAGAAACAAAGCAGAAATATCATGGTAAATTACATTACAAATCATGCAATCATAAAGGAAACTTACAATGCGTATTCAATTCATATTCTCACCTGTAACGGAAAATTATTTCTAGATAAAATAAAAAATAAAAATTGAAAATTTGAACGTGCAGAAGTTTAATTCACAAGGAAAGGTTCTAAGTACTCAGGTAGTTGAAACTCGTCGCCGTTCCGCTTCCTCTGTTGTTTCGTAGGAAGCCACCATCTGGCTGTCCAGTCTCACAATCCTGAGACGATACTAAGTCTCGGAACCAATATCGATACCAGAAAAAACCGAGATTTTCCGATACGATATCGAGACAGTTTTGTATCGAACGGCATCACTTAGAAGAGTGGAGGTCTAATAATTGTAAGTAGATAGTTAATTCAATACAAATGAAATATTTCTGGCATAATTGATTTTGAAAATAATTTAGGACTGACGTGACGCCAATAATTGCGAAAGTCGCTAACATAATTTACGTCCGTGGATGAGAGGCTCGGCTGAAGAGTGAAGACCCGAGGGGCTCGATAAGGACGTCGGTAAGGTAGAGGTAACCGACAGGACTCGCTACTCGATTCAGAACTCCCGAAGAGGTACGTACTCTCCTGCTTCTTGCATAATCGTGCGACTACTCAAGAAGGTAGGCCCGTTGATGTGAAGGGCATATTGGCTCGACGGGGTGCGGGACCAACGCAACGTAATCCCAAGTCCCTTGGGCCCTTTATAGACGTTCATACTGGTGAACGAGAATCTCTTTCTCTCTCTTCTTCCCTTCTTTTCCTCTTTTCTTTCTCTCCTTTCCTTTTCTTTCCTCTCCCTCTCTTCCTTCCTATCGCTTTTGTCTTTTTCTCTCCAATGTACACTCCACACACGCCATCTTCGCGCGTGATTTAATGCCTCCCGAGCTGTGCTTCTTATTTATGCACCGAACATGCATACACGCTTAGCCAACGTAGAGGTTGGTTACTCTGCGGCCGACAAGGTCTGCGCGTTCATACGGACTCGCATATTATGGAGAACCATCGTCCGGACGCGGCGATATTTAAAAAAATGAACAAGAGAAAGGGTACACGCGAGAGCCTGACCGAATAAGCTTGTTCGAAATTAGTAACTTCTCTTTGTTCCTATGGCTATAAGTGCAGTACTCCACTGCCTATCCCTATGCGATGTGTCCTCAGAATTAATCATTTGTGGAGTTTTGCACTCCTGCGATTTGGTTCCACAATTTTTGGGAAAAAATACTGTGCCAGTTAGGGGCGGCGGAAGTCATGTTGAGTATGTTGAGCTTAGTACAGGACAAATTTTTAGCATGTTGAATTTAACATGCCAAAAGGAGTGCTCAGAATTAGCCCCACTACATGCGCTGCATTGTATGATTGTATGATAAGAGACAGTTAATAATAAAATGGAATTTCAAGCGAATACACCATTTTTTTAACTGACCCTAACATTTATCGTAAACTATGCCACACAATTTTTGAAAACATTGAGATAAAATGCACCGAAAAATTTACCCCCCTCCACACCGCTGCGCTCAGTTACTGAACATACCCTTCAGATATGTTCCGCCGCCGCTGGTGCCAGTGCATTGTTTTTCCAGTTTTGACCTTTGGTTGATGTAATTTGTAGTCTTCGATTTTAAAGTTTCCAAGGCTCTTAAAAAACAAAAACCTTATTGAATAATGAAGAAAACTAATTTTCACAATTTAAATTCAAGCATATAGTTTCATGGAGAAGACAAGGAATAAGAAAGGTTTTTATACAAGAACTTTCCGAGTGAAAATAATTTACAAATATAGTGTATAGTCGGTCGGAGCAGCTTAAAAAACAGAATATAATATGAGTAAATGGTTATACCTGATAAAAAGTATGGTGAAAAGACGTATGAGAGTGACATGAATGTAGTACATTTTTTAGGTTATCCGCAAAGTAGTTTTGAGGGCACAACTTTTCAACAATATTAAATCATCCTATATTTAGTTTGATATACAATTATGTTCGTTTGGTTCATTAAGTTTTATTGAAAAACGTGAGCTTACAATAAAAATCTGTGTAAAAAAGATAAGAATTTTTTCGAATTAGTTGCATTATAACGATAGAAAGAATTGGTTGTTTTTCGTAAAGGATACGTTGGATTAAAAAAAACTATGTCAGTTTTAATGTAAGAATATTTTAAGAATATTTGTGAATTATTTTTACTCCGAAAATTTTTATGTAAAAATCTTTCTTATCCCTTGTCTTCTCAATGAAACTATGTGTTCGAATTTATGTTTTAAATTGTGAAAATTAGTTTTCCTCTCTTTTCAATTTGCGTGCAATGCAAGAGACAAGCCTCAAAGCATGCGCAGTCTGTGATTCAACATTTTTACTCCCTTGGTAGAAAATATATTTTTTCCCAAGGAAGTAAAATATTTAATCGTGAGTTGCGCATGCACTACAATTTGTTCCTCCGACTGACATAAAATCGACGATTGTGCGTTTGCTTTCCTACTGGCATTACAAAATCGCACTTTTCTTCTACTAGTCGATGGCCGCTAACAATAAAGTTCTATCTCAGCGATCAAAACAACAAGGTTCTATCTTGATCGAAATTCATAAATGTACTATCTCGTCGGCCAATTCAAGAAGGTTCTATCTCGGCGGCCAATGCAAAAATGTTCTATCTCGGCGCCCGATGCAAAAAGGTTCTATCTTATCGTACCGTGCAAAAAGGTTCTATCTGAGCCATCGGCATGATAGAATTTTGTTGCACGGAACGCTGAGATAGAACCTTTTTGCATCGGGCGCCGAAATACAACCTTTCTGCATTGGCCGCCGAGATAGAACCTTTTTGAATTGGCCGGCGAGATGGTACCATTTCGAATTTTGATAAAGATAGAACCTTGTTCCTTTGCTCGCTGAGATAGAACTGTATTGCTAACGGCCGTCGAAATGTTATAAAGAAATATCATTCGGGTCATAGAAGAGAAGAAATCGCTCTTTATGTCACCTTCTTGCACAATATACTATTAAGAGTGGTCCTAGCACTGCAAACCCAAGTGTGTTAATGCAACACATTTGAATGTGTTATGTGCATGTAGTCACTTGGAACACGTTTTAAGGCGTGTTCTGAGTAACACGGTTCATGTGTGTATTTCCAACACCGTTCACAATCAGCAATAACACATTTGAAGTGTGTAGGGACACACTTAAAGCGTGCTGCCGATACATGTTTCAATCTCCTCTAGAAGGTTTCAAATTGGTTTTTTCCATCAAGAAGTTTCCCCAAAAAGCATAGAAAAGCGATTCGCTTTTAGAAAATTTCATTTTTATCTACGATTGCTTGTAACTTGGTCGTAAATTTAGGTAGGATTGATGGAAACGGGATGAAACGTGCTGAATCGTTGCTACATATATTTTCCGAAGATTTGAAAGGAGTATGTTCCGTGCTCTCCTTTGTTATTTTGGATCCAAATCAAGTCACCTGCGGCAAGTCTCCCTTGAGGCAAGTCTCCCGTACGGCAAGTCTCACATGCTTTCACAAGTCTTAAAGGGGGCGGAAAGGGACCTCTAAGATAGGTTAAGGGAATTAGTTTAGGTCACAAAACATCCCCCTTTTCCCAAGTCACAGGTAGACAACTCGGTTCGGGAGGCCTGCCACAGGATTGGCAATCTATTCGGGAGAGATGCCGTAAGGGAGACTTGCCGCAAAGAGACTTGCCACAAGGAAGACTTGCTGCAGATGAGACTTGCCACGACGGAGGCTTGCCGTAAATGAGACTTGCTGCAAAGAGACTTGCCACAAGAGAGACTTGCTGCAAAGAGACTTGCCACAAGGTAGACTTGCCGCAGATGAGACTTGACGCAAGGGAGGCTTGCCACATTGAGACTTGCTGCGAAGAGACTTGCCACAAAGGAGACTTGCCGCAAAGAGACTATCCACAAGGGAGACTTGCTGCAAAGAGACTCGTCACATGTGAGACTCGCCACACATGAGACTTGCCGGAAATGAGACTTGCTGCAAAGAGACTTGCCACAATAGAGACTTGCCGCAAAGAGACTTGCCACGATAGAGACTTGCCGCAAAGAGACTTGCCGCAAGGGAGGCTTGCCGCAAATGAGACTTGCTGCACGTCAGACTAGCTGCAAAGGGACCTGCCAACTATGACCCTAGCCGCCGATGAGACTTGCCGAAAATGAGACTTGCTGCAAAGAGACTTGCCACAATGGAGACTTGCCGCAAAGAGACTTGCCACAAGGGAGACTTGCCGGAAGGGAGGCTTGCCGCAAATAATACTTGCTGCAAATAAGACTTGCTGCAAAGAGACTTGCCACATGTGACACTCGCCACATATGAGACTTGCCGGAAATGAGACTTGCCACACGTGAGACTTGCCTCATGTGACACAATATGGACTCGTTCTTTCGCCTGTCGCCTAGAAAATCAAATTTCATTATTGTTTAATTGCTGCGCTGCAAGGAAAAATTTAATTGCTGTAACCCCGACAAACGTATGTACATAAAATATACGCGAATTCTTGTTATACGTATTTATTCAAATTATAAGCTCACTGTTGATAAAATGTAGGTTAATTAAAAACTAAACATATTGACAGTTTATTCGTTCATCAGAAAATATAGAACAAAATAAGAAAATAATATAATAATTGAATAATATAAGTAAAAATAATATAATATTTAACGGCATATTTTTAAAGTAAGATTTAAACAATTTAAATAACTGAAAGGAGTTCAGAAAATTAAATCAAGCCCAAAAACGATGATATATTTATAAATGTGATACAAATCAAACCAACGGTAAAAAGTGATAACAATCAATTTTTGTAAAATATGAAAGTTACTTACATCCAAATTATTCTCACAAATGTTATTCGAGATATACTCTCATCAATGTTGATAATATCCTCAAGGGAAGAATATTCAGAAATCACTAGATTTTTTATTCATCCTTTTTCATGGTATATCATAATGGTTGAAATAACTTGTGGGGGAAGTTGTACTTGCTGGTGATACAAATGGAATTGAAACTGCTTTAAGCTCGCTTCCGTCTTGGATTTCTTCATCCTCGTCGAGATCAAGCCAGTCTCCGCGATTATCTTTTTTGACACAAATATTGTCATTCAAACCTCACAATTGATTACTCATCAATGTTTTCTATGGGAATTAATATAATGCACTTTCGGCGTGATTCAATCGTAGTATAAACTGTTTTTCCCGACACTCTTCTAATAGTAAAGTTATCTGAACTGTAAAAAATGTAATATTTCATCAGTTTTTATCGCGACGCAGGGCACGTGTATCTGAAAATCGGAAAATGAACCGTGAAGCGGCAGAAAGTGTAATTGGCGCAAGTATGAATATAACACGCTAAATGTGTGTTATAAAGTCTTCGAACACACTTTTCGTAAACGTCAACACATTCAGAATGTGTTTCTGGAATAACACATATGAAAAGTGTCAATTCACACAGTTTAAGGGTGTAAAAAACGGAAACACACTTATATGTGTTAAAGTTACACGCCTAATGTGGTCAGCACACTTTATGTGTGTTAAATGAACACACTTGGGTTTCCAGTGAGGCCTTTATACAAGATGAGGGCTACAATTATCGAAATTTGTTTTCAGGTACCTAAATACGCAAAACGAAAAATATTTTGAAACGAATGAACCCTTTCTACACTCTCTTATTTTGAACCAGTGAAATTTTCACTATTTCAATCAGTAGTCCTAGTTCCCACTGGTAAGTCAGTGACTTTTCTTATTTTCACTGGGGAATCAGTGGATATAAGTAAAGGATTTTGAAAAAGTTTCCACTGAATTGAATTAGTGGCATCAAAACCACTGGTTTTCTATTGATTTATTTCTACTGGTTCATTCAGTGGATTGAATCCAACATTTATTTTTATTTTAATCAAATTTTAACTATTAGGAAAACCAAAAATCTATTATTCTGTGGTCTTCGTATGCACATCTTGTTCAGTTTCTGATAAAAAAATGCAATTCAAACATTTTCATGAGCTATTGCCAAGTCTCTAGTCCAATTCAGTGAATAACCCACTGGTCACATCAGTGACGTTTTTTTTACTGGTAGAACTGTTGAAATGTCTTCCAGTGACCCAATCAGTGAATTTTTACTGATTCTCAGTGACCGACTTCTAGCTATTCCAATCAGTGAAATTTCACTGAAAACCAGTGACATTCCATTTGTTAAAACTAAGAGAACAAAGAATGAATATATGTATTTTGTTAGCTCTTGTTTTAAATCCAGTTTGATAAATTTACAAGTTGTTAATAAATGATTTCAAGAGACTTATTAATGGGAATTATTGGATCGGTGTTATTTGGAATTCACTCTAATACTTGAAAGAAAAACCTTTTATTTATTTAATTACTTCATTTTATGCTGTCATCAAAAATTTGAAATAATCTAAGACCTAAAATGGCTTTAATAAGCGAATCAAACATTACCATGATCATTTAGAAGACTACAAACAATCCTGTGATTTATGGAACCACCTGTTGTAAAGATAAAAATGCACATTTTGCTTCTATATTATTTTCTTCATAATTATTTCATTTTTTTAGGGTGGTTTGAAGAAATGCCGAAGTGTTAACAGAAAAACGTGCTGAATTTTCATCGATTGTTGTCAACGGGCCCGCTTTGCGAAGCAATATTTTGCGAAATATGGAAGATGGGACATTCAATACTTCGTAGTTTGAGTGAAAAATTGATGAACAGCAGACGTGAACTGTTTCAAAAAAATTAATGTCTAATAAAATTTCGTAAAAAGACTTATTGCTGTTAGGGAACAATAACCTTAGACCTGTCAGTACTAGTGCTTCGTTTTTTCTTATATTTGGAATATTGAGTCTGCTTCAACTAATATAACAGCCACTTCTCTGTAACGGCTACTTGTCTTAGGAAGAAAAATTTTGTCGAAATAATGGAATGAAGGATTTCTTATTATAAGAAAAACTCAGTCATCCTGCTTCGAGCATATTGTCTATTTTGATTTGATAATCGATCGACCCTGTGTGGATGAGGTAATTAACTTTCTGAAGAATGTTGATGATTGAAATAGAAGCAAAATTGTTTCCCATCTGATACAGATAGGGTATAACACTTATTGCGAAAACGTAACAATTTTTTAGAAAATTAAGTACAATTAAACAATTAACAATACAACTTTTAATACAATTGACACATTTCTTGAAGAAATGTAGTTAAATTTTTAAGTTTTTTTTTTCTCGAAGCCAATTTTTAAATGAAAAGTCAGGTCTGCAATGTACTTAGAATAGGATACCTATTTAACCATGAAGCTGAGTTCCTTCCAGATTGACGATACCTATTTAATTGGACCAGTTCTAGCCTTGTTATACTACCGGGATCAAGGAATTTATATGGTAAGGGTAAGTGAGGAATGTGTAGAAGAAGGGATAGGTTTTCGATCAATCTAGAAGTTAATAAGTCATCGCGTGTTCTTCATTCAAACTACACACTCATCCCACAACACAATGATGTTGAACTATTAAAGGCTCATTTTGGATGCCAAACAAAACGGATTGTTCCCATAAACAGTTAGTTCTCGAATTTCCAATGATTTTAATGAAAATAATCTAGAGTGGTCCAAAAAGAAACCTTGGGAACTCACAAGCGCCGACAAACATGTATAGCCTAGCCCAAAATATAACATACACGTTTTTTTTTTTTTTTTGACAGTCATTTTTTAGCTCACGAAAAGCAATTGTTCCTCTTATTGAGTCTAACACGTTAAAATACAAGATTTTTCCAGTTCAACTTTACTTAAGGAATTATGAATTTTTTAATACGATCTGAAAGTTCATTCATCTCATAGATTTGAAGATGGGTTTTGTTAACTTTTCGCTATCCAGAAATATTGCTTCACCATTTCGCAACAAGAAGCATTCTGCCATAATCGCAGTATTTGTGACTTATTTTACGCTTTGTTCGAGTTTTTGTGAAGTGAAATTTCGACAGAATACTTGTGTTTATAGATGTCCTAAATATGCGCTTTTTCCCCAGCATTTCACGAGAAATGTGGTTTCAATATTCTTTCTTGTTAGAATGACAATTTTCAATATAGAAGAATCTTTAGTCGACAGAGCTACATGATTATACCAGGATGAGTACCTTATATTCAATCTTTAAAATACGCTCTAGGAAGTGTCGTATAAAAGCAGTCATCTTTCGCTGTCCTAAGAGAAGTATTAAATAATATTAAAAGTAGAAGCAGATGCCTCGGAATTTCTTTTTCGGATGAAAATAAAAAATTAGCGGTTTCCACGGCTGGCAGAGACCATACTTGAAGCTTGGATTAAATTGGAGTCCTAGTGTATCCTTAAACCTTTCAGAATAAATTTGAAAAAAAGCTCAGGTGGTCAAAGAATCACACAAAAAATGGCGTCTAATGGTAATGGGTAGGGTAAGGTTGTCACGGTTGGGCCAACAGAGTTTTTTCTCGTAATTATCTAGCGACGATTATGAGCTGCCCTGTCAATACTACTCTAGGTTGTACCAAACGCTTGTATGGGTCTGTTTGTTTCAAGCTCGTTTGTAAAAAGTGCGCAGTGCTGACCCACAGTATTAAAAAATCATGAAAAGTTGTCCGTCAAGGAAAAATTTTTTTTTTCGCTATTCAAAAATTCCAGTATTAGTAGTGGTACCCTTAGCGTCGTTCAAGATTGATATTTAAAAACACATATTGCTAGAACCAACTTCAGCCTCTATTTCATAGATGTGAAACGCGTCGAACGAGTCAAACACTTCGCGACAAGTAAAAACAAGTTTTCCAAAAGTGCACAGTATTTGAATAGCAAGACCAATTTGGATGCCACAACATAGATTGTTTTCGCAAATGTAAGTACTTTCAGCTACACAAACTATCAATGTGCTTGACGAAGATAAATATGAAATATGTTTGAACCATCGACTGAAATTTTCAAATGTTGATAAGCTTACGCTGATAAAAACAGGGTTTAGAAAAAAGTCTTAATAGATCGGGCCCTATTTTTTAATCTAAATAAGGAATAATGAACTTCTACAAAACATATCAAAAATTGAGCTGCCGGAATTTGCCGGTTTGCGCTCGGGGGAATTTTTTTATATAAAACGTACAGTTACGCCCATAAATGCCCGTTATACAGCGCACAGTGGTTCAAAATCCCAAAAAGCTGGCC
>WSXT02213797.1:0-29673 GCA_011762715.2 Neuroterus valhalla | reverse complement strand
ACGGTGTTCATAGCAATCGTATGACCCAGTGCTATTTTACTTTACTTTAATCTCTCATTTGCGCGGTGCGTCGGGGGTGATTTTTGGCGTTAAGGGTTGGAGCCAAAGAATCGAGGATGGCATTTTCTAGGATCCCAAAAATATTAAAACAGATTGCCGTATAAAGACCTGGTGAAAGATTATTTTTCGGCAAATTCATATTTGCGTTGTTCAAAGGGGGTGATTTTTGGCGATAAGGGTTGAAGCCAAAAAATGGAAGATGGTATTTTTTGGAAGCCCAAAAATAATAGAACAGATTGCCGTATAAAGATCAGGTAAAAGATTATTTTTCGGCAAATTCATATTTGCGTTGTACGAAGGAGATGATTTTCGGCGTTAGAGGTTGGAGCCCGAAAATCGGGAATGGCATTTTCCAGGAGCCCAAAAAAAGCTCAAAAATATGGCATCATTCAATTTGTAAAAAATTGAAATTTGGGAAAGAGGGTTTTTTTTACACTCAAGGGTTGTTTTTGGGAAATTGGTTTTTGCGGATTTCAGGAGCCCAAAAAGAGCCCAAAAATGTGGCATCATTCAATTTGTAAAAGATTGAAATTTCGGAAAGAGGGTTGATTTGACACTTAAGGGTTATTTTTGGGAAATTGGTTTTTGCGGATTCCAGGAGCCCAAAGAAAGCCCAAAATTTTGGTGTAATTGAATTTTGCATATTGTTGTATTTTCTGCACTGTGGTTGCTAGCTTTATGTAAGCCAGCACCTCCACAATAAAATCGATTTTTTGGAAAGAGTAAAAGAGCCCAAAAATTTCAATTGGTGCCCAAAAAAAGCCCAAAAAAAGCCCAAAAAAGCCCAAAATTCTGAGCTATTCAAAATACCGAAATTCGATTGTGGAGGTGCCAGCTAAATGGACCTGAAAAAATTCTTGACAGAAGCTCCAGACTCCCAAAACTTGGCGGCAAAAGTAAGCATTCAATTTTTCTTTCAAGGTTATGTTATGTTAGAGAATTAAAAAGACTTTTCACATCTTTTATTTTAGCCGTTTTCAGTCCAATTAGAGGTGGACAACTTCTTGGAAGGAGTTTCAGCTTAGGATAAGTAGTAAAAAAAAAGTAGTTGCCTTCTCCAATTACGGATTTTGCCCTTGAAACTTTTTTCAAAATCTTGCAAAAAATTTTACATTTTGATTTCACATTTATTATATGAATATTATTCAAGTTTTAATTTTTATAATTTGTTATTGATAAATAATAATAAAATGTAAATTATGATGTTTTCATTATTATTTTGGTGGCCGGCTTGACCATCCAATCTTCCGCTTTTATACAGACGTCGAAATTGCAGGACGAGATAGCACGCGTACTGGACAGCGTAGAGATCTTAAATCAATTGTGAATTTGAAACCATAAAACATAATTGCCTGTCATTTTCCAAAATACTTCCTTGAATCCTAGTGAAAATTTATGTGGCCATTATTTTAATTCTATGAAAATTCGTTCGACTCCCAAAGCGTTTGAAACTTCCGATATCTAATTTACGCCATGAGAAAAATAAAAATCGTAATAAATTTTTAGTGACGATCAATTGAAATTCTATGAAGACCGTTATTTTTTTCCTAAGATAGTGCAGATTTCCTAAAATTTCCATAACAAGATGTTCATTAATGTAGAACTTCTGGCGAGTTGGACACAAAAATATCGCATTCTGAGATTGCAGCAAAAAGTAACATTTTCGTGATTATTTCGGAAACGAATAAAGTTATCAAAATTATTCAAATGACTAATAATATGCGCAGTTAAATTTTCTATTGAAATCTGTTGTTGAAAAATTAAAAATTGACATAAAAAACAATATGACCCAGGGGCCAACTCAAACGACGGAGTTTCGAGCGTATCCCCTTTTGATCGTCAGCGGTTCAATTGTACAACTTTCACACAATGTAATTGAGAAGAAAATCTCACCCTTGTATGCAATGTATTCATTTATTTAATGATGAATGTAATTGATAAGATATCTATAAATGAAAAAAAATTCAATTTCCAAATTTGGCAATAAATAATACATTGGTTAATGGTTCATTCATCACAAAAATTAAACATCACCGAAATTAAACATGACGCTCAATTTGAAGGTTCATGATTGATCTTTCATTAATTCAGAATTGGTTTTCAATAATAAATTCATAATTGTATTTCAATAATAATGATCCTAACTGAAAACTCGAATACCGTTTTTATGCGAGAATCGCGTCCGCCCCAGTTGGTTTATTGTCACTAGTTTGAGTCAAACGATTGAAAAATCGCCATTTTGATAACTATTTGTAGACCAAAAAAGTCTCTTTCTTCGTACTATTGTGTTGTTCCCAGGACGACTACGTGAAAAAAACCTTCGGAACTTCTTGAAGCTCCGCTTCTTTTGGGAAGCTATATACTCTGAGCGAGGACACCTAACTGCGAGAAACGGGAATTCCCCGTCCGTCACATTCCATGCGACTGAAAATGGCTATAAATATAATGCTGTATCAAGCATGGCACCAGCACAGCTATCTCTCTCGCTCTCTCTCTTTCTCTCTCTCTTACACACAAACTACATACACATTTTCTCCCTCCCTCCCGTTTTGATGTTGTCAATATGTTTGAGGAGTGGAGTACACATCACACGAAATTTTTTGTTTATGGGATGATTCACTTCCGAATATAAGCAATTTTCCAATAGATAACCAACCAAATTTTTTTATATTTATGAAATAAACTGAACGGTCCAAATGACGCAAAACCATGTGCAAGAATGCATATAAACTCTTTGTAAAGCACGAAAAATAGAAAGCATCCAATGCAAAGCAATATAGAATAAGAGTAAACGTGAAAGAATAGTTAACATTGATAGGGATCAGAATCGTTTTTTTTTATTCCCTGGAACTTATTTCACAGTCGAGAGTAATCTCATCATATCTCTATTTTATCGAGTCTATAAAAATATATGAGTTCGTTCCAGTGTTAGAGAGTTCTTTTGAAAAAATAAGAGTATTCTTACAAGGATTGAGAATTTATGCTTTTTATTCAAAGTTTATATATTCCGTTAGAAGTTTATGCATTCTGTTACAAGTTTTTGCTATAGAAGAAAAACATTTTTTTTATGAAATGCACATTAATAGATGAAAAAAGCAGCTGCTTGGTTGAAAACTCTACTGTTTTGTTGAAAACTAGTCTCTATCCGAGTGACAAAAAATTTGACTCAATATTGTCCAGGATCTTATACGAAAATCATAAACGCAGATCAATTTTGCATTAATGGCTGAAGCTGAAAAGATACAAGACAAGGTCGATTTTTTTCGAGAAGCCTAACTAGTTGAATTGATTTTTGAAAATAATCGATCGGATCAGATATAAATGGTTTGGCATTCTACAACCAACAAATCTAGAGACTGCCTCTTATTTGTAGCAATTATCCATAAACGGCGCCTAACGAGTTGATAAAAACTTCAGTTATATCTCTTTTTTGTTACGAAATCAGATTCAGGTGGGTTTAACCATGATTTGCTGCCTCAACGAACCCTTGTTCTAACGATGGATGATGGCTGTATTTATAAAGGAACTATTGAGCATATCGGAACTTCGGTTATACCTGCCTGGATGCAACCTGGGCAAGTGCATCCTAGAGACTTCCACTATTTTATTAAGACACCGCGTTATCATTGTGAATCCACTTTAACCTTGCTTGAGCCAATAGTAGGTCATAATGTTGCTCGACATATTCCGAAGGAGGTTGAGATGGATTTAGGAAATGGCACAAAATATCATGCTGAGGACTTTGGAGGGTACAGTACGAACGAACCCAATCTTAGACGTGCAGGCGAAAATGATCAGGGAAGTATGCTAGAGAACTTTTGTATATATTTATCAATGCCAAGACCATATGGAAAAATGTATTTTTCACCTTTCGCCGAGCATACCCTCTACCAGCCGTCATCGATTCCCTTAAACCATTAAACATACTATTGCGAACTAACGGCACTTAGAAGCAAAAATTAAAGTATATGCTGAACTTATAATTGTGTTATTGAACGTACATAAATCTAATTCTAAGTTAAGTGTATTCTATAGCCTCACCTTGCTCAAAAAACCTGGCGTTCAACTAAGATATAATTATATCAGGAGAGTAGCAGATAAATGAAAGCATTCGAAAAATTTAACTTCAAGCGTATTAGATATAAAATTATGGGCATTACTTTCTATTAATGAGGAAATTATTTAATCCCTGATTTTAGATTTCAAAAAACATTCATGCTCGAGTTTCTCGAACTTGATCGATCTGGTGGGAACGAAAGAGATTTGAAAATTATATAACTATATTTGGAAAATTTTTCATAACGGAAATTATAAAATCGAAAACATCTTTAATTTGTGTGGATTCGTAGAATCACCAGAAATAACCAGAAATTTCCGTCCATTCTTAGCGATTTATAAAATCATCAGGAATCGATTGATATTCTTAGAAGATTTTGAACATCCCGAACTCCCGAAAATTTTAAGTAATTCGTAAAATTATAGTGCATAAGCGGTTTCTGGCTGCTTTTATTTCACTCTCGTTTGGACGCTTGCTCGTGACTCTTCCTCTTCTTTCATACACACGTTCAATCAAACCGTCAACTGCAAAGCGGCTCTATGAAACACGTAAGTCTAATAATCATAGAATATATCAAGATACACGTTGTAGCAGAGCTGTTAGGTGAGGAGGGTAACTCAGCACGGCGCTGCATAAAGGGGTTGCTGGGTCGTGCCCGAGGAGAGGCGGAACCGTCCGAAGGCTCCTGAGTCCCCATGCGTCGGACCGTCGCTGAGCGCCTCAGTCTTTATTCGATTTTACCGGTGTCCTTACCTTTTGCTCATCACTTGCCCATGTCCGTCGTTTGTGCCGTGCCGCGCTTGGCTCGCAGCCCGCTTCCTGGTGGTGCGTTCTACCGCCTCCTTCCATCTCGTGTCCGAAAGGATCAGCCCAGAATGAAGGGGCTTTGTTAGGGCCCATCACAACGCTGGCTACATAAACCAGGATCCGTATCTTATTGCTTTGCACTAGTTCAACTAGAGCATGTAAGTCTCAATAAAGGACTATTAATTTTGAGTCTGTGCCTTCTCACTGTAGTCCTTCCTATTTCTCAGAGTCCAAATCCTTTTTCCCTCCCTCGATATTACCTCCGTAATACCTGGCGCCCCACTCGAAAACCCACCTTTTCCCGAAAACCTTAAATCCAGCTAAGAAAATGGAGGGAGGGGGGTATTATACTTTTTTTAACATAATAGCGGTTTGGCTTTTGGATCTTCTGGACTTGGGCTTCGATGATTCTCTTCTTCATTTTGCTGATATCTCTCTGCTCTTACTGATGAACATTCTGAGTAATTCAAAGACTGAGGCTAATGGATGTGATAGAAAAACCATCAGTTCTATTGCTTAGGCTCTTCTGGTACTTTTTCCTCATATTCAGGCTCTCTGCAACTTATGACATCAGACTTCTGACTTTCCTCGAGAAGGAGAAGAAATACCGTGTAAATATAGATCTGTAGCTGTAATCTTTTGTCTTACGAAGGCATCAGAGAGAATAGCCTGTGAAAACGTGGTTGCTGCTCTCCCCCGCCCCTCCTTTCTATCCTTCTCTCTCAAGAAATTCTCAATGTAAATCTTTCTTCGAATAAGATGGAAAATGCATATAGACTACGTCCTCAATCATCAATAACAACTGCATCTTCTACATCAACGAGTTTGGCATAAGATCCAGTACCGACATCAGCAACAACTTCAACAGAACCAACTGATGTTCATACAGTCGGGAGAGCACGCTCCATTCTCGTTTCTTGCTTAAGGCTGTTAGGATTTTTATTTCTCTCCTCGCCAAAAAATTATCCATAGTGAAAGGATCGTCATGAAAATCGAATATATTGTAAAATTTTACTTCTTTTACGTCTTTTACGTCGCTCGCTTGTTGTTTTCCCGTAACAAGCGTCGAATCTTAGTGACAATGATGATGTTGAAGACATTTCTTCTTTTCAATAGGCCGCGAATAAGCTTCATGGATTCAACACGCAATACCTTCATAGAATAATTGAAAACTCGCTTGAAATGAGAATATCAGTTACATTTTGATGGCATGCAGTTGGCAAAAGATTTGAAATGCAATGCTTAAGGATAGGGCACAGTTATACTACAATGGAAAACACTAAATCTTGCTCCAGTACAAACTTGAAAAAAAATATTAAGTCGCTGGTGGCAAGTGGGGAACGATCAAACTTTGAAAAGAATCGAGTATACATCAATAAATACCCTCAGAGTGCAGTGTGAAATTCACTTTTTTCAGCTTATTTCTTTCAATTTAATTATGCTCACAACAATATTATAAATATGGGATATTTCAACTCTGATCTAATGAATACCCCTCAGGGTTCTCCCTACATCACGGGATTCTTTGAATCGCTCAATCTATTCATTGTACCGTATAATGCCACACACCATGCTACAACATCGTAGACGTTGCTTGTTAATGTATCGTTGATGAGGGGATTAAGGTATTCAAATAAACTCCAGAAGTGAAGACAGTAGCAAATAAATTTGTAGGACGCAGTAAACTCAACGAAAAGGGCATCAATTTCAAAGACTTTGCAAGGTGGACAATATGATGTAGATTCACCTCAAGGAGCATTGTAACTTGAATCCAAGAATCATACGAATTTTTTTTTCATCGCTTTGATAATAAGATGATAAGGAGAACAAAAGGATGTAGTAGGTTGAAGAAGGTTTCTGGAAGAATCAAAGAAATCAATCGTAGGCATTATTGATGTGGATTCACCCTGAAGATAGTATTTCAAGAAGAGTTGATGATAAATAACATTCATTAAATATTTTTCCGCCGGTCCAATCACGAAAAGGAAGCTGAGTAATCTACCTGAGTAGGTGAATTCTCAATACGGGTTGGTTGAAATGGAACCATTTTGATTTTTCATCAGGTCAATTCTTAAGGATAACAAGACTGCTACTTTATATGATTCGGGAGTATTCTTATCTAATCGCGTTTTCGCTTCAATTCCATAGCATTATAAATGAGAGACTTAGGTCTCGTAAGGGTAGAATTCAAGATACTAATAAAAACTGTAGCTATGTAATATGTAGGAAAATTGATCGATCTTACAACTGGTCCTGAAGGATATACTTGTCTTTATGAATAATAGGAAGCCCATAAATTTGAGCAATATTCGTATTCTCAGTCATAAAAACCGTCCTCTTGGATGAGAATCACTCGAAATTTTTAGGAAAATTTCTTTGATTTCATGATGGTAAATCAATGGGAAACTTCATCGTTTTTATGCCACTCCTGAATAATGACCAATTTCGCTCAACTGTGGAAATCATTTTTTTGGGCTTTCCTGAATTGTTTGACATGTTTGAAGAATTCCGCAATGACTGAACTATTTGATGACCGTTCACTTCTTGATATATTTATTGATGTCGATCGTGAGTTGAGGAGGAATTTCAGTTGTTCGCGACAGCAACAATGATGAAGGCGAACGAAGTTGCTTATTTGTCTAATTAGGAATCGAAGACATTAGCGGATTATTGGTAATCTCGTGCAAAAAACTAGGCTTGGATTTGTACTCGCGTCGTTGAATATGGTTCGCGTAGGATGCTTGTTGAGCTGCGTGCATCAGCTCAATGAATGGTCATGACACTAGACTACGCGGAATCGTACGTAAGAGTAGCCGAGTTAAGTCCGTTCCCCAGCTTCTAACACAGCCGTTAGTTGACTGCCACTTCATTTCATTTGAGAAGAAATATCAAGGTATTCCATATATCAAGCCACATGGATTGAGAGGAAAGTTGACACAATCAAACAATGAGCCAGAGCACGTGCATCAGCTCACCTAGAAATTCCTCAGCTGATGAATTAGGGTCATGAGTTGGTGTTGCAGGATAGCCTGTGCGGCTGCTGAGCTAACCTTCTTTCAGTGTAGAGATCGGAAGAAGTGGCCGGTAGTTCAGGTAGAGATTTTCTTACCAGGGTGATCGAGAGTCTTCCTGAGATACTGCGTTCCATTGTTGAGAAATTTCCCTGACGGGTTCTTGTTCTATTGTTCTTGCCGATGAACCTCCTGATTGAAGGTGGTGTCAGCGATGGTGGCGATAGGTCCAGAGTGCAAGTTTCTATTTTCGGGAGGTAGATAATCCTCCTCATCAGGAGTCAACACGGAAGCCATTCCTGCTAACATTTGTGCTAAGGCTCCAGGCAATTTCGATTGCTGAGTGGAACAGTGACTGTCTGTAGTCAATGTGAAGTACCAAGCTGATAGATACTGCCTGCACCTCTTGACCCCCAAATGACTGTCAATCTATCTCTTCTGGCCTAGTCATAGCGAAGTTCAATGAAGTGAAACTTTTTGCTCGCGTAACTAATTATTGATTCCGATCGTCCCCCATTAATTTCGAACGAGACAGCGTTCATCTCGACTGTGCTCGTTTTCGCTTGACATGGGAACATCACGCCCAGATTCAACGTGCCAAGTCTAAGGGGAATTTTTAAAATTCCCTTGACCTGGGCGAACGAACCTGTCCTTCAGACTTGTAGGATGGCCTGGGCCATCAAGGCCTGAAATGTGTTCGTCGCAGTCCTAAGGCTGACAAGCGTGACTTTGAACTGACACGTGCCCTCATCCGGTTCCATGAAGACCATATGATCTTTGAAATTGGGGCCTAACGGGATTTACCAATAACGGTTTTTTGAATCCAGAGTTGCAAGAGCCATGACATCGACTTGTCGAACCTCTTGATAATATCAAGTACAGGCACTAACGCGTAGGTGAAAAACTCGAAGAGTTGCAGGGCTCTATAACCTACTGCTGCAGCATCCCTCGTATATATTCTGAATTATTTGCTTCTTCTCTTGTGAATAGGCAAAAGGTCTCTTCTTCCCTCGTTTTGAGAAGAATAACTCGATCTTATGTCTGACCGAACGATTCAAAGTAAGACTGCCCCCTGAGAAAAGCCGGCCCATTGCTGTCTCAGCATTGAGTCGAATTCCGAACGGTTCTCGTCTGGTAGATCAGTGTCGATCAGGACAGGGTCAAAGTGAAACGTCGTGGTCATCGGGATTGAGTCAATTAGGTAAATGGTCACCTTCTTGTGCTACATAGCACAGATACAGCGCCAAGGATGATTGAAAATGATGGTCTGGACTTTATTTAGGGCATGCCTAAGATCAGGGCGTCGTTCATCTCCTCGTCTACCAGGAACGTAGATGCCATGGTCTGGTTTTCGATGGTATATTCCTAGCTGATCTCTCGAACACCTTTACGTCAGTATCATTGGCTTTCCTTTGATTGGGGGGAGGGGGATCAAATCCAAGGTCACTACTGAACTCATCGTTAAAAGTTACACCATACATCATTCGATTTTTTTATTTTACCACCAATTTCGCGGAATCACTGGAGGTTCTCACATTGACATACGTTTGACTTATATGACTCCTAAATTCCACGTAAACCTTGGTTCTCAATACAATTTTGAAGCTACAGTTTTCCGCTCCTCCGATTTCCACTACTAAAAATGGGGTTCCCTCTTGGAGAGATTAAGTTTACCTCCAAATGAACTTGAAGTTCAACGTCAAGGTCAACACTGAACTCCTCATTGAAAGTTACATAAAACCATACATTGATTTTTTTCATTTTATCACTCTAACGTTTACAGACGCTATCATGAAGTCGTGAAGAAATGTCTAGGGATATTCCAGAAGGAGAAAGCCCTAAGCTTAGGCATGAACAACCTTGCTGGAAGCTGAAGGGCACCTGAGTGTGGTGTGCTTTATGGTGTCCCCAGCATTCAGGGCGCCTTTCTAACATATGCAGCCTTACTGTTGCATGCAGGAATTTAGGAGGGGTAAGAATCTCTCTCCTATGTTCTCGTAGGAACATCCACAGAAATTCAAAACTCTCATTTGGCTGTGAATGAAAAGGAATTAGATGACACGTCTGCCCACGTAGTGCCAGGAGCACCTAGAACATTCGCACCTTCTACAAGAAGTGTTACAAAACTATTCCCTCAACCTTTTGAAAATAAGAGATACAGCCGGAATGCTCTCTCAACTGCTGCAAGAATGAGGCATCCTCCAAAAGACGGAAGCAATTTCAGGACATCGAGAAACATCAACATTCAGGTCCCTACTGAGCAGTGGAGTCCGACCGCAGGACCATCACTTACTCAGTTCATGATCTGGCGAGAGCTTCGGCAGATTTAAATCAGAGGTTCAAGTCAAAGATAGATGAAATGACCAAAGAGCACTTGCATCAACTAAACAAGAAGATCGGCTAGGCCAAAAAGACCAAGTCTGGTATGCAGCTTGTGATTTACTGACTGTCAAGAAGCAAATTCTTTAAAAAATCCAGATACTATCTAACGCAAGGATCAGAATAATAATTGCCTCATAATATATGGTAAGAGCTCAAGTTAGCCATGTGTTTGTTCACTTTAACATCTTAGACAAACAATAGGTGATTCAATAGATTATAATCAATAGATTCGATAGATTGTTCAATTTTGATTGTCTTGATTTTTTTCAATTCTTCAGACGAATATCTTCAATTCCAAATCGCAAGAATTTTAACTCTCATTGTCATGTTCTCAGGTTTTGAACCTTTTGTTTCATTTCAACTCTTTTGGATTTCTAAACATTCTGAAGGTCTCGAGACAGACTCTTAGGCATGACAAGTATACTGACTTCGGATTATCCGCATCATTGCGAAGGTCCTAATAGGTCGATAGGCCTACTTCAAGAAAAAAAATCTGGGGTTCCATTGTTGTTATCAGTGTTGGTTGGTGGTCCGCATTATCATAAGGTTTATAACTTCATAACTGTCTTGTCAAAACACGCCCGAGTGGCAAAACACGCCCGAGGGGCAAAACACGCCCGAGTGGCAAAACACGCTTGAGCGGCAATACAAGCCCAGGCGGCAATACACGCCGGAGCGGCGATACACACCTGAGCGGCAACACACGCCCGAGCGGCAATGCACCCCCGAGCGGCAACACTAGCCTGAGCATCAACGCGCCGCTGACATCAGTTTCCTGACTCTTTAATATTCTATCAATTCATTCTGATATCTTCGATCAAGTCATTATTCTCGTTATACATCGGTGCTTGAATTTACAACTCAAGTACGGTAATGTGTGAGTGGCTTCGCCATTACCTAGTGAGTCATTGAAGAGCATTTTTAATGGCGACCAGCATATTTTCTCTGTAATCCCTAGTGATACACTAATGGGAAGAGCATATCTGTTCTTCGCGCTTGAGCCTGCAACTTGGGCGCGATGATGTGTTCTTTTTTTTTGTGTGGTTCTGTTGCCGATCATCGGCTTGTGAAATCGTAATGTGCTTCCAAGTTTCTTTTCATCATAAATGTATTCCGCATAGTGGCTAACCATTTTATTCGCTAGAGTTTCTCATTTCCTCGATTACTTATACAGTTGGAACAGTTCTGCTGTTGATTCAGATAACATTCACCAACTTGCATACGCGAGGAGTCTTGTGGACCCAATGACTTATTCGCGGCAGATTCTTGGTGCTGGTTCATTTCTGAGATGTGTAGCTTTGACAGTTCGTAAGTGAGGTAGTTGATTGCTCTGTGAATGGGTATTCTCTGAAGGGCGAAGGTGTGACATGTGATATGTCTTGTTTCAAGATTTATTCGTCCACGGCGGGCAGAGTAAGCCTCTCTCCGATCAGTTTCTGTACTTTTTTCAAGGGGACATTTTGCGTTTTTTGATCGGGTGTATCCTCGTTCAGCTCTAGGTTCCATGGCGGGCGGAGACGATTATTGTCCATCCTTTCATCATGTTAAAGATTTGTGAGTTTTATTATTTCGTTCGCAGAACGAGGCGGGCGGGATGTTTGTAATTAATTGCTGTTTCTGGCTTCTATTGGAGTCGAGATCGGATTCAATTATGTGTCTGTAGTTTCGCGGTATTTTGTGTCCTTTATAGGTCCCCTTTAGTTTTGAATTCTCCTTGTATCAGCTGGTAAAGGGGAGAGGCCACTTTCACCCAGGACTGATGCTCACCTCTCTCCTGCATTCAGGTGCTCGTAAGCCCTAGCGCAGACTAATATTTTCTCGTTGTGTCCTGTGAATGGACGCTAAGTGTCTCTCCATTTTGGACTTCCCTTGTAGGCAGACGGCTCACCTACTCAGATCAGCATTGAGCAGGTCCTACCCTTCTATTTTTATTCATTAGAAGCATTATATATCTTTTCTAAGTCGGCCGTCCAGATCGGGTTCGTTGGAGCACCACGTCCTCCAATCGCCCGAGTCGAGCAGCGGTCGACTCAGCTAGCGGATGGATGGGTGACCGCAAATCGGACTAAACTACTTTATATTAGGTGTTTATCTTAGGAATCGGATTATTTTGAATATGATTAATGTGCGGAAATTCGACCGTTTACTTTTCACCTTAGGAATTTGAAGTAAAATTACGAACTATAAATAATTCTCTTCATTTTGTTTTAGGAAAATAATTCACAATACGCTATCATCGTAAATGTGATGATTCGTCTGTACCCACATTGGCATATTATTAAGACGTAGTTTGTTTACTGAATTCACCATTTTATAGCACTATTCCTGTTTAAATAAAGCAGAAACTAATAAAAAATAGTGTACCTTAATTGAACTCTCATATCTGGGGTCTATACGACTAGTGTGATAAAACCATGTTTTAATGAATATGCCGCGTGATTTTTTCAATTTGAAACTTTCAAATATCTCGAAAAATATGCACCCTATGAATAAATGATATGGATTAGAATTAAATCACTCTGAGGAGAAGATACACTGATGTTAAAATTGGTTCCCCCACACCGCGCTCTGGGGATCGAGGACGGGGAGAGTTCGAAATCTTTAATGGCAACCCTTATTTTTTATTGCATACTCGGAATCTTTGGATGAAAGGCGTATGATTTGTCCTAAACATTTTTCTTGTTTCACGATAGATGGCGCTATATTCGACGAAATTAAATTTTTCTTCATTTTACTGTTACACAGTATATCCTACTCTAAATGGAGAATAAATTCCGAATAAATAAACAACATTCAGGAAGAACACGTTTACACCCAGGTGTTAATGTTTCAATCTTGCATACTAGACTGGGAAATACAAACTTCTTTATTGAGACGATGTTTTGGTTTTCGTCCAGGATTTAAGTCACAAAAGATTAGATAGAATATTTGTTCTACGGGTCAAGATTTTATTTTGTTATGCTAGACTTTCGTCCATCTAACGTAGATGCCCATCAGGAATTTCAGTGAAATCATCCATAACAATGTGGAAGAATTTACATCATTGAATTTTGGATGAAGAAATAAAGAGAAAACTTTTATTTTCTCCCGAAGAAAGGTTGCAATCTTTATCATTCTTGCTCGTGGCAAGGTCTTTGTTCCCTTAGCATAGTTCTCATATGTTAGTTGGGTAAATCACATATTGACCTAACTTATGCCACATGTACAGGAAAACATGAATAAATAAAAAATGAGAAAAAACTAGCACGACATGGCTTGGGAAAATAATTATTTCAATTTTCATCGAAGGAAACAATCTCCCTTACATTTTTATTGTTATAGCACATAAGGCGCTGAAAAAATGAAATATCGACTTGTAAAATCTGAGCCATCTAGGTTTATTCATGTTTTCTACAGAGAATGTTTTATTCTCATAGAAATCATTTCCGTCATGCAGAATTTGAATTTTTTGAATGTTCGTTGTTGACTTTGAATGCTAACTAGCATAGGCTTAAAATTATAGGATGAAGTGGGAATTCCAAACAACCGACCGTAAAAATTTCTTGGATCTTCTTGGTCACTCATCTCACGGTCGTGAGACGTGGCCAGAGGTGTGTTTTACCGCGGTTCAACTGGGAGTTTGTGTTATTTTTCCTAAATGACGGTTGCTCCCACGTGGACCCTGTGGTGGTTGTTGAATCTATATTCTAATATTGGTTCTTCGGAATGATACCGATATACCTTCGACAAAGCCACCGAACAAAGCCACCATCCTTAGGTTGAGAAAAGAGGGTTCCTGTGCCTAGTGTTTCGGCCAAATACGGTTACAATTAGGCTAATAAGGTATCGTGGACAATTCTCAAGTGATGATCTCGAAAGAAAACCCTCAAGCCAAGGTGTGAACACCGTGCTGGAGGCTGCTTGGCACTAGGGAGTGGTGTCATCAACGATATCTCTAAGACACCACGTCACCTCCTAGAGTTTACGGTCCTAGAGCACACGTTACCTCCGCATGCGAGGCTCTGCGGAGTTGACAATTCCTTCCCTAGCTACTCGTGCGAAAAATTTTGTAAACCCATAACTCAGATCAGTTGTGAATGCAGTGCAAAATGGTCGAACATGCAGAGCACCCGACAGTGGTTCGGCAAGTTTTGTCGATCGTTCTAGAGTTTGAGGTGCTGAATTAGATAAAAATATGATGGCAAACCAGCGAAACAATCGTCGTTCTTTATGGACGATTCTTCTTGATGATGAGCTGCTCAATAGCTTCATGCCAGTACTGTCCCTAATCGTAAGAGAAGTACGCGGAATGTTTCCTCAACCACTGCAAGAACAAGCCATAGACGGAATACAGACATGGAGATTTTAGGACATGGGGAAACATTAACATTCAGGTTCCTTACATGCCCAATGATCTGGCTGAAATGGATGGTACCCTTCGTAAGGATCTCTCAGAGGATTCCGACCTATGGACTATAACTTCTTCAGTTTATGATGCAGCGAGAGCTTGAGCCGATTAAAATTGAAGGCTCATACCAACGATTGATAAAAGACTAAAAATCCCTTCCATCAGCTTAATGAGAAGATTGGCTGGTCAAGACAAAACGTGTCCAGTATGCAGTGTGTGATGGACTATTCGAAATGGGGAAAGCCGTTTACAGCCAAGGTCCAAAAGTTCGCTCATGATATAAAGATTCGTCATCACACATAGAAAATGTCAAAGCTGAATACCATCAATCAGCACATTGTTGACAAAATACGAATACTATTTGAGCAAAGGAGGATAACACATCGCATCATTTTAGCGATCCTCCTGCTTTAGTCAAAGATGCACCAAAGTCGGAAGGAGTCGAGACATTTAGAAGAGAGATTTATAGTGTAAAGCATTCATTGAATGAAGGCAATAAGAACAGCTTACGTTTCAAGGAGCTCTGCAATAACCTCTTAACATTCGAAAAGGAATTCCCACCAATTACTGCTGAGGAACTGAAAAAAGCATTAAGGGGCATGGAGAACTTCTCCGCTGCTCGTCCAGATTGTATTAGAAACTTTCGTTGCATGAAGCTCACTTTTATTCATCAACATCTAGCCAGCATCTCTAACTCATATTTGATGTCAGAGATCCCTATTCCGCAGTGTCTGGTGTTAAAACGAATTGTACTCCTGCCGAAAAAAGGTGACTTGTCCAACCCAAAGAACTACAGACCTATTACTTGTCTGAACACGTTGTATGAGATCTTTCAAGCTATCTTGAAGGACCGGATTTTTCGGATAATTGGAACTGTATGGAGTAAGATTCAAGAACAACGAGAATCGAAAAGAGGCGCAGCAGGTTTCCGGGAAAACTTGCTGATCGACAGGAGTGCTTGAAGGTTCATTCTCATAAAGGTGGATGCAGAGAGAGATTAATGTCCTTCTAGAAGACCAGATTTACTATTACTTCTGGAGAACGTCGCGTGAATCCAACAGCGTCACTTTCTAGAAAGGTGTCTTCAGGGTAACGTAATGACCGCTGTCCTCTTCTGCATTAGATTATTTCCACGATCTCTCGCACTTCGCAATTCTCATGTGAACTCTGTGGCAAAACGAATATCATCGGCAGGTACAAACGGGAAATCAGCATGGACTTCGGATTGTATAAGTGTGGCAAGATTCATCTGAAGGGTAAAAATTAAGTAGAGGAGAATCTCCGACGCGGATACAAACACCCGATCCGACATATGTTGTCTCCTAACATGTCGTCGTTGGACAAGATATCTGAGAATGGCATGCTAGCCGTTCCAGTTCTGCTGTATTCGTTCGAATTGGTTCAATGCACTAAGAATGAGCTCAAGTGCCTTGAAAGCACTACGTGCAAGATAATGCATATGAAAAAAAGATTGCATCTCAACTCGTATGTTCCTCGCTCTTCATCGCACGCCGTAAAGGCGGACGCGAAGTTCTCTATATTCAATGCCTATGAAACCGAATTATCTTTACTTTTCTTCATATCATCGCATTCGGTAGAGTTTTTCTCCTGGAGAAGGTCAGAAATCATGAATCAGCTGGCAAAGAGCCTTCCTGTACATAGCCGCGGAGCAGGCAGCTGTAACCCTTGGCCTGAACCTCAACATCAGGAGCATTACTCCATCAAGATGCCTCACTTAGAAAAGCACAAGTGAAGGAAGCGGATTCCTATTCCTATTCCGTAGAAGTAAGCTAGGTCAAGAAGTATATGTACTGATACAATGCGTTCTTTAGAGTGCTTTAGCACCATCTTTGTCGCTCTTTCTGCGTTAGCCGCGACTATGATCTGCCAAATGCTCCAAGGGTATAGCACATTTATCCAGAACGAGGAGTGCCGAATATACTAGAACTACTATTTCTTGACAATGGTCTCTATTAGATGCACAAGACCACACATCGTGCTCCTTGCCTGATCTTTTTGAACTATGTTCGTGACAGAATTCTTGTCCCCTGCCGCCTGCAACATCAGAGGCGAGAAAATCGGGAAAAGCGAGAAGTACAGAGATCTCATTGAACACCTGCAGTGGTATCCTCCAGCATATTCGGTTAATATGACTGTTATCGTCAACGGTGCCCTTAGAGGTGCGACGCCTCCAATTGTTAGTAACCTCAAAGCCATACCTGTGTGCCAGAAAAATGCCATGGCACTTGCTGGCAAGCAATTTTTCTCAAATTCATAGTACGGAAATTAAAACTTTCTGTCAATAGATCCGAAAAATTTGAAGTTCGGCTTATTTCAACGAGAATTTTCATGATGTATTTATTCAAAGGTCAGAAGGTGGAAAATGTGCAGAGCATGTTATTAACAATCCACCGAAAACTCACAAAATGTTTGAAACGCGTTTTTCTTATCTTTGTTTGAATTATCTTCAGTGAAACAAGGAGAAGCAAGAAAAATAATTTATGTATTTGCTCATGAGCAGAATGCTACCTTGCATCATCCCAAAGTTTTTCATAAGGATAGAAACAACTAAAATCAGATATTTCGAAATCTTAGGTAAATTATCTTCCTCTTTCTACTATATTCATGAGGAAAGGAAATAATCAAAGCATGTCATTATTCGGAGGCCATGAACGTCATTGAATAGAACAGTCATTTATTTTTCTCAATTACCAAACACAGTTCCTCAATAGTCAGTTGAACCTTTATTTTCTCTTAGATCTTGTATAGTTCCGAAAATGAAGCCTGATGCAGCTACCCTTCTTCTTACAGTTCTAGGATATGTTTATGTCAACCGTAAGTGTTGTATATTATTACATCTGTGATTATTGTAATTGGAAAGAAGAAAAAGAACCATTTGTTAGACAAAACATGTGTTTCGCTACGCGTCAATAAATATTTAAGGAATAATTAGGAAAGAGGTTAATGTTGCATTATTACGAACGGAAATAATGTTTATGGTGAAAGCTTGAATTTTCAATCGAACGCAAACCTTAAGCGCTAGCTGATCCGAGAATATTTAACTAACTAGTTTGCAGTGGATTGCATTTTAACCTAATGGTAGGAGTCCAAGGATTTCTTTTATCTATTGTTGAGTTCGTAGTGAAGTTATAATTATTAAAAAACAACAAAGTTTAGAAAGTAATGAAAATATAAAATACACCATATAATGAACGCGCTCTTTAAACTTTTCTTGATACCGAGGAGTAATTTTCTGTAAATTCTGAATCTCGCAATTACTCTCAGGATTTTTTATATTTTGAGAATGTAGTTACAGTTTAGCGACAACTCCCTAAAGCTTTTGAAATCAAACTGTATGGTTGAAAGTTCATGAAGTTCAACAATTATATGGAGTAACGTAGTAGCGTAGTGTATGCAACGCGCACCGCTATTCTAGCAAATCTTCATGCATGCTCAATTATTTTTACAAAATTAGGTGCAGGCGGATATCACCATCATTCACCACCTCCGGGAACTCTTGTTATAACAATGAAAGATGAATCAACTTATAAGGGAACAATTGAAAAGATCGGTCCTTCAGAAGTACCTTTATGGATGCAACCTTGGCAACTTCATCCCCGGAACCTTCATTACTTTATAAGAGCTGGGTCATATCATTATGAATCGGCTCTAGTCGATTACGAGCTGAAACCTAGTCATAATCTTGCTCTTCATGCTCCATATGAGGCTGAGATAGAAACAAAAAATCGCATGCAATATTATGCGATGGAATTTGAGGTGTACAATGTGAGCGAGTATCAACATAGAAGTGGAGACAATGATGATCTGGGTGATTTCCCGTCTAACTTCCATATCTATATATCAGTGCCATGGCCAAATGGAAAAGTTTATTGTTCACGTTTTGCGATAAGTGCACCGTGGCATTATTCACTCTGGTAAATATATCATTCCGGAATCAGGTGGAGTGATATCAAAATATAGAATTTTTTCCAATAAATTGGAATATCAAAGTAATAATAGGATATATTGTAAGCTGATTGGTGAGGAAATTTGTATATAAAAGAATCTAATCGTATTATTATATTCCCACAAAAGAATGGGTCGTACATCTCACTGAAAACCTGGTCATATCTACCGAAGAACCTTGTACTTATATAGGCTACGAGCCACATTCGTAAATAATTCAAAATGCTTCTATAACCTTGGCTACGGTCAACAAAATAATTTCGTATGGCATGTAAAGAAAATATTTTTAAGGGTCATGCAATCCATCGATCGTGCCATGAATTCATCAGCTCGTGCTCTCAGTGTGGAAAAATCTTATGTGGCTGGGAATGGCAGGGCCTAGACTAGGCTGTCTTGTTTCTTGTCCTGACACTAACCAGATCAGTAATCAAAAAGTCTTGTTTTGATTGTTCTAATGACCTTTTTTCAAAACTCTTGACCCTTGTGTCGCTTTTCTAGTTTACCAAGCTTAAATTTACTTATCAAACTGGAAATTGTTGTATTTTGCAGTATTATACTATACACTGTGAAAAAAAAGGAAGACCACATTTTTTTATGGAGTAGAGGCAAAGGAATTTTTATAGAGAAATGCAATTGAACTATTGTACACAATGAATTGGGCTTTACTCTTGCATTCGAAAGCTGAACTTTTTATTATTGAGCACCATTAAACTAGACTTCATCCAGTAGTGGTTATTTACAGATTATACAAGAGAAACGAATAGATCGAAAATGAATTTTGATTCTTCAGAAGGTTGAGAAGTACGTAGCATATGGAGTATTTCAACTGTAACTGTAAACCGTTGTGCCACATTTTCAGAAAATAATAATTACTGATGCTATAAAATATCGAGTAGTTGGGGGAAGTAACATACATTGCATTTATAACCTTTATGTATTTATTCTTCATACTTCACAAATTATTTTGTGTTACATCATTTCATTGTGAGTGTCTAATTGATAGGTGTAAATGAAAATATGCTCAAGTAATTTCCATGTGTCTATATTTATTACCTCTAATCTCGGAAAATTTGGTCTAGCAATGCCGGTATCATTGAAAAGATTTCTTTGTCATTTACCTTAATCGGTTTTCCACGGTCCTCTATTAGCTCAGAGTTATTTAGCCTAAGTCCCTATTCCTCTGTTTGCGTGCAGAAGATGATGAGTTACTATGAGCTATATCCTTTCAAATTAGATACCGTCCTTGCTGAAATTTATGCAAAAGCCTACGCTTCTTCTTCGCGGGTATTCAGTTCTGTTACTTGCTGTTTTCCTTCTGTTCCGAATTTCTAATTAGATTCACGGGTGACTACTACTGTTATATTCAACATTACATTTTGACTAAGGTAAGGGTTGTTTCAAATTTTGATGGGCGTGGAGTCAGAATTTATGGCACAGAACACTGAAATATGTCAAAACTGCTGACCATCAAGCAATGAATCGTTGAAAAAATATGGGTACTATCTGAAGTAAAAGGGAGAATGGAAAAGAAGAAGGGATGGGTCAGGAAGAATCAACAGTTTCTTACTGACCCATCGCGCCTCTTAAGCGATCTCCCTGGTTTTGTCAGAACCCCCCAGAAGTCACAAAAAATTTAAACATTTTGGAGAAAGATATACGAAGTGAAATATCCATTGAATGAAGGCTCTAAGAATATTATACGTTTCAAAGAGTTGTGTGATATCCTCATAACATCCGACAAGGAATGACTACCAATCACTGCCGAGGAGGTATAGAAAGCATTAAGGGTCCCAAAAAACTTCTTGGCTGCTGGTCCAGATTGTATTAGGCCAGAAGTGACTAGAGTAAGCATGAATTGTACTCTTACCGAAGGGGGGCGACTTGTCTTACCCTAAGAACTGCAAGACAATAAATCATCGGAACAAGTTGTATAAGATTTTCACATCCATCCTAAATGAAATGATGGCTCGGATACTTAGACGTGTAATAAGTGATGATTGAACAAAGAGGATCAAGAAAGGTCGCAGTAGGCTGCCAAGATAATCTGCTAATCGACATAAATGTCTGCAAAGACCCTGAAATAAAAAACGCAATCTGTCGGTGGTTTGGATTTTTTACCAGGAAGCTTTTGATTCAACTTCCGATAGACTTATCATCTGCCTGTTAAAAAGCCTGCAGGTTCATCCACATTCAGTGGGATGCATATAAAGATTTAAATTTCTTTGGAAAATACGATTCACTATTACAGTCTATGAAACATCGCGTGACAACTAACAGCGTTGCTTTCCAGAGGGGCATCTCCCAGTTTAACACGATGAGCCTTCTTCTCTTCTGCATATCACTGTCGCAACTGTCTTCTGTACTTTGCGATTCTCACGGGTACCTCTGCGGCAGAACTAATGCTCTTCAGCATAAGATTAGAAAATTTAGATTGAATTAATGTCATAAAATTCATCTGAAACATGGAAGAATTACAGGTGTACGTAGAGACCCTTAGCTTGTAGCCGGAAAGCTATGAAACACTTTAACGCTAGGGAGACCTATAAATACCTATGGGTGCCTCAGAGCCGCATATAGGATACAACATCAAGAAAGGAGGTTCTTTGAAGGAGATACAAACATCTCCTTCGATGGATTTTGTCGTTAAACCTGTTGCCGTTGAGCGAAAAATCTGCGACGAACATGTTCGCCGTTAGAAAGAGAAGGGGGGGAGGGCGTTGGTAAGAGACTGTCTGCCAGAAGGATATAAGAAACACTTGCGCCCTTGAGAAATCACTTAGCCTAATGGTCAGAGCACGTGGCTCCTTTCCGTCCTTTTTGATAGACAATAATTTGAGGATTCCGGAATCTCCAGGAAAAATGAAAAAAATCCATGAAGAATGTTATATAAACTTGTGTAAATTATCCCTTTTATACACTCATAATGCTTTCAAACATATTAGGGTAAACGATTATAGATTTAGTTTCGAGGAATTTGATTTGAAAGACAGCGCCGAACGGAAGATTTTCATTTTAGGCTTAAAATTGTCGTAAAACTGTACAGAAACAAGATATCTTCATATCTTTGAATGACTGGAAAGTTTCATCAAAACTGGCTCAGGAGTACCGCACAGAGCCACGGCTGCCTTGACAAGACGCACACAGAACAATAAAGTTGAAATCAGTTGCGCACAAAAAAGCGTGAGCCTGGTGCACAAAAATTAAAGTTCCTAGTCAAAAAGAATAAAATCACGTGCGAAAATTTCAACGCAATGAATATTATATCAAAGTGTCGCTTTAGTGAGGGACAATCGAGTTAAAAGTATATAATTATCAAGCTACTAGGCAAGGTTACGTGCAGTCCTGCTACATTGATAAGTTTCATTTTTAGGCGTCTGGCAAGTGGTGTCCTCTAGTTGGTTCAGTCAGGAAAAACTTCCATATTTGAATCGCAGCGTTTTGTTGCCAACGTCTTGCACCCTTGTTTTTTAGTGCTCATGAATGGATTCGATACTGAAAGGAGGTATCTCTTGTTCATGCTCACATAATGAACTAAACTTCAGAGTCTGGAAAAATTAGCAAGGGTTTAGAGGTTGCCCATCGCAAAACTTACTGGACGAAACGAGTAACTTGTAATTTGTGACTTTGTATTTGAACACGTGACAAAAACGATTGAGGCTAAGGTATTCTAGAATATCAAAATACGGTAAAAAGTGATGTGTTTCCAACATTGATATAGTGATTTCCACCCAGCGAATTCCATATTTTTGGTACAGCAAGTAAAAAAGTGTTGCCCTCTTAAGAATAGAGAGTGTGAATATTTAGTATTAACTGTATCGAACAAACAATAGGTTTCAAGATGATATAAACATACTGAATTCGAAAAAATAAAACAGGTTTTTAGAACTTCCGCAGGAACAATATAAGATTCTGAAATCTCCTATTCTTCGAAGGGCACTCAAGAGTATGGAATTGGCCGGGGATCAAAATTATTCTAGTTCTCGTTTCTATCAATTTGACATGAAAACAGTACAAAAGTCAGAAGTGCAATCTCAAATCCGAATCTGTGCGCTCTATTGTATCCAACTTCTAGCTTCAAAATTAGGAGTTCCCATATTTTATCTGAAAATTGAATTTTTTCAATTTCCATAGGCGCTCCTTCTAGATTTCAATTTTTATATGTGGTGCAATCAATTTGAATTATTTACTATTAAGTTTGCTATGAAACGAACAACAACTTATTATTTGATGACTCTATAAATGTAAGATTGATTAGTAATGGTCCTTTGAAGCTTCGAAGTTCTTTGTAAATTCGATCATATTGTCTTAAGACATGAATGTGCGTCTCATTATTATTAATTTTTGTCTTGTGGTATCAAAAATTTTCTGGTTTCATCTAGGAGGCAAGTCGGTGCAGAATGGTCTTGAGACACGAAACGTTATTCCAAATCTGTAGAAAAGAACAAAATTTCTCTTGGACGGAATTGCATTACAGAATTAAGGCTCTGGCATCGAGAAAACGAGGACTCGGATACAATATTGCCAGGGTTAATACACTCACCGCCTAGACGGGGCCAGTATTGGAGGTTGTGGTCTTAACGCGATAGAAATTAGAAATCCGGTTCGAGCCAGATTTGAAGCGACAACTGACTAGGCGAAGGTAAACTCTCAGGACCGTATGTATAGTCTCGTGAATACGTGCGTCGCAAGTCTCCAAGTAAACAACTTCTATACTACCGGTCAGAAATCGAAATTCTACGGTTAAAAAAAAATCGCGATTCCGCAAACGAATCGCAATGGAATTCAAAATTTCCCCAACCGAAATTCATGTATTTTTGTATATAAGTTGTAACACCAAATTTCGTTGGGGTTATTAATTCTGGCTCACGTTCTTCTTACCAAACAAAACAAATCTCAAGACATCTATTACAGTGCTGGGAGCCAGGAACGCATGCGCCAGCTGGGCACTTAAAACTTAACTTACCACAACTGAATTCTGAGCGTCGACCAAAATTTTGCCCGACAGTGCTCAGCCCTCGTTAAAGTAGTGTTCGGGGGAAAGAGCTAGCCATTTGAGGAGATGATCTCAAGGTCCTTAATTCTTGTACTCGTAAATAAACAATGCGGTTTAGTATGTTCCAAAATAAGGGATTACATCTATTCGAACAGTCATGAAGGGGGGCGTTATCGGATTTTACAAAGATTGGAAGCACGTGGCAGACGCCATGGCTCAGGATGTACAATTCTATTGGAAGCAATGTAACAAAAATAGGAGAATGGTCAGAAAAAAAGGCAATCTATTCGCGATAGTGAGTTACCTAGGGGCTCAGTCATCGACACTTCAAGAGTAGGCTTTCATAAACCGATAGTCGAGGTGCAAAATCCCATACGGGGTTGTTATTTTAAAAGCTAATTGATAGTAACATGAGTGATTGGATAAAAGATATCTCAATGGAATGTAGAGCAGCTAGAACGTGACAATAGTTTGCCTAAGGAACGGAAGGTTCAGCAGGACGACAGCGATACTAAGAGAGCTCATCGGACCAGAAGGGTCCTAATTTTTCCACGATTGCCAAAAAAATGATATGCAAAACATAATTCGAAGAAGGGGAACCTTGTAAGCTCGAGAGATTCCACGTGTTCAGAAAAAGGAACTGAATGTCACGTAATTTAACAAACTGTCTTGAACACGGGGAGCTCATACGAATTCCAAGTCATACTAACAAGCTGAACCTACTTCCAAATCTTACATTCACTGACTTTAATTCGGAAGCCAAATAAAATGGTTGGATATTTGCCTGATAAAACGCGGTACGTCCGTTTGGGCACGAGGAAGCGGAATGAGAAAGAACATAGCAGGGAGAGACTCAAGCGAGGTCGTCCCGACTCCTTTGGGCGGGCCTTCAGTTGCTCGCGCCGATTGGTTGCTTCCGATGCGCTCCAGTTGGATTGGTGGTTCCGCTCGGCTTGCTTTCTCTACCATCGCCACGTCGCTGTTGTGCAGGAAAGATTTCGTCAACGGAGCCTGTGAGAAAGGTAGAAAAATCTCAAGAGAAAGTATATCCGTAAACATTTTCAGTATAAGGAGACTCTCGTCCTTTCTGGACCAAGTACATCCGTATTGGCAACAAAACGCAACAAATCTAGGATGACCAGACCTGATTCTCATCCCATTGTAGGAGTCTTGAAGTAGTGTGGAATATTGCGTCCAGTGACTTGGCGTCAAAGGCCCCAAAAGGGGTTCCGACAGCGAATCCGCCCTTAATGGAATAGCTGGCGTAGACAAGGGTTTCGCTCCTTGGCGAAAAAATCATTGCTGAAGCCTAAAGAATGTTGACCTTCCAGATCCTAATTCTCTATAGGCCTCTAGAGTTCCAGGTATCCCTCGTTGTCTCTCGTTGAATAGAGTCGACGTAAGGTCGCAAACAGGAAAATACAAAACAAAACGGAAGAGCCCTCAAATGCGTAAAATTTACCTAACGAATGCCCTCGGAGTGTCCTGCTACGTGCCAGAACATGAAAGAGCTTATTGGCTTGGAACTTTTTGACCAAATCATTTCAAATATCTTGTAATTTTTGAATCTTCAGTTAACTGTTATAGGACGAAGAATATTTTTTACAATTTGGGTCATTGTTTTTTGTAATATATGTAATTCTCAGCCGCGAAACGAAGTGATTAGGGCAGCAATTTGTAGGCAGCAGGTGTTGCAAGAAAAATTTTGAAAGAGAACTGATGAGAATATATATTGGTTAAAACTGATGGATGCTCACGACAGATGTACCTCAAAAAGGAAGGATGAGAAGGGACATGCCACCGCGGGAGTCTTTCGGTTGCAAAAGGGTGTATTTCAATCGGAAAGAAAAGTTTTCCTTTTGCACAGCTCTGGGGGATTACCGCTAATTTGACCCGCGAAATGGATTTGATACTTCCGAATAGATTAGAAGGTAAAATTACGCAGGAAGGAAACATTGAACTACCTCTGTTATCACGCGTTTTTGTTGACATTTGGTAGCAGAAAAGTCATCTTACTTGGATAAAAATTATTTCTGTAGTTTGAAATTCGATTCGAGGCTTTGAAACTCAAATTTCTTCTAAAAGATACGTCTTTCTGTCTTGAAAAGGATCCCGTTAAAATGAATTAAACAGGACTTCGGGTTGAATGGGGGGAAGGAAGAGAGGATACAGTTGGGGTCATACGAAGCCTGAAGTTTGTAACATGCTTTATGGACATGGCCCTATTAATGTAGAAAAATGTATCAATGTCAATGTTTTATTACAAAATCTTGTACAGGTAGTAACAAAATTGGATGCCTGTACTTTTAAGGGAACTGTTGAGTTTTTTAGACATTCAAAAGTACTGATATGGATACAACCGATGGAGTGCAGCCTAGCTACTTTTAATAATCTATGAAAACAACGCTTGATCGTTCAAAATCATATGTACTACGCCTCAAATTAGAAATATTATTTTCTATTCATATAAAAATAATTTGTTCATTATTTTTGAAGAAGAATCCTATCCATGACATTTGACGTCAAGATATTCACAACCTCTCCTTTCTCATATTCTCATTTTCGAAATATATATCATACCTTCATTCTGCTTCTACAGGCTTAACACAAAAAGGAGGTCATGCCTAACCCTTCAACCGAACAGTTCAATTTTGAAGCCAAGGGGATATCATTTACAGAAGACAGTTGAATTCTAAAAAAGAACATTATTCATAACAAAATAAAAGAGAATTTCCTACCGCAAAATGTCCATTTCAGACTAAGATAGGCAAGTTTCTCGCAAAACAGCTTATCAATAATTGAATGATAATACTCTCATTGAAAAAGCTTGATTTCTGATCGAATAGCTAAATTTCAGTACCCACTAAGCTGATTTTCAAATAGAAGTGAATAATTTTCTGCCCAGTGATATATTTTAATAATGCAGGTATATAATAAAACATTTGTATAACCACCACTCCAAGGTCCGCCTGGAAGCAACTATCTATCAGGGAAATGGGATAACTATGGAAACACAAAACCAAAATTCACTTATGGATGCAGTTCAAAATAATCGAATGCGCAGAGCACCTGACAATGGTTCGACTAGTATTGCTGATGATCCCAGAGTTCGGATTGCTGGATTAGATGAAAACACGATGAAGAACCGGCGAGACAATCGAAGTTCTTCATGGAAACGTCACCTTCATAAGGACAGGCTCAGTTGCAACGATGCCAGTAATATCCTACACCACAGAGGTTACATGACGTGCATGTACACTTTGTAGTTACAGAAACATCTAGAGCTCTCGAACGTTTCACAACAGACGAAAATCAGGAAGCGTTATTAAGACCACCTGGTGACACAAGGCTCCCCCTGAGAGATGAAGGCGATATAAGGGCAAGGAGAAATATTACCATTCAGGTTCTTCCCAAGCCCCACGATCCAGCGTAAATGGATGCTAACCTCAGAGGATTCCGACCTCCGAACAATCACTTGTTTCGTTTCTGAACCAACGCGTCCCGAATGCGGTGCGTGATTGACTACATAAAATTCGGGAAGCCTTTTACGGCAGGGGTCTGAAAGTTTGCCCAAGAAATGAGCACCCGCCATCACACATTTAATACGCCAAAGCTGATGACCATTGAGCAGCACATTGTTAAAAAAATACGAGTAATATCTGACGCAAGGGAAAGAATTAAAAAGAGGAAGGGATAAGTCAGGGTGAATCCAAAGTTTTCGTTGACCCATCGCGGCTATTTCGCAAACCTCCAGTTTTTGTCAAAAATCAACCAAAATGTGAAGAATTCGAGACATTTTGGAGGAAGATTCAGAAGTAGAACATCCATTAAATGAAGACTCTGAGGACATCATACGTTTCAAGAAGCTGTGCAATAACCTCTTCATTACCGAGAGTGAATGCCCACCAATCAATGCTAGGCTGAGAAGGTGAAGAAAGTATCAAGGGGCACGAAGAACTTCTCTGCTGCTGATCCAGATTGTATTGAGAACCTTTGGTGAAAGAAGTTCACTTCGACACACCAACATCCGGGCCAAATTTTCGTCTCATATTCAAATTCGGAGATCCCTATACCACAGCTCCTGGTGTAAGGACGTACCGTACTCCTACCGAAGAAAGGCGACTTGTCCAATCCAAAAAACCACAGGCCAGTAACTTGTATGAACACGTTGTACAAGATCTTTACATCTATCCTGAATAAGAGGGTTGTTCGAATGATTGGACCTGTGTGGAGTGAGATATACGAACAACGAGGTTCGAAAAAAGGCGCAGCACGCTGTCGAAAAAACCTGCTGATTGATAGAAGTGTCTACAAAGACGCTGCAAACCACAAGCGCAGTCTGTCGATGACCTGGATTGATTACCAAAAAGCTTTTGATTCAATATCCCAGACCTATCATATGTCCATTGGGAAGCTTGAGGATTCACGCAAATATAGTAGGATGCATAAAAAGATTGATGCCCCTTAGGAGATCAGATTTACTATTACTTCTGGAAAACATCGTATGACTTCCAACAGTGTCACTTTCCAGATAGGTGTCTTTCAGGATGACGCAATGAGCCCTCTCCTCTTCTGCATAACACCATTGACACTATCTCTCGCACTCCGCGATTCTCATGGGTACCTCTGTGGCGGAACTCATGTTCGTGAGCATAAGGTTACCCATATATTTTATATGATTGAGTTAAAGATCTATGTTTCTGGAATAGAACATCTGGAAAGTGCTCTAAATATCGTCGGGAGGTACACACGAGGAATCGGTATTGACTTTGGATTGGATAAGTATGACAAGATTCATCTGAAACGTGGATGAAAAGCAAGGACCCTGAGCTTGTGTACGGGTATCGTCGAACAAGATATCTGCGACTAAAGATGCTTGCCGTTCTAGTTCTACTCTTTTCGTGTAGGGTGGTTCCATGGACGAGGAACTTGCTCATGGCCCTTGATATTACCACGCACAAGATGTCGCATAATTATGGAGAGAAACTTGCATATCAACTTGTCTATTCCGCCCTTATACATCGCACGCCGTAAAGGCGGACGTGGACTCCTCAATCTGCAATGCCTATACAACTTAATCATCCTTAGTACTGCTCATGTCATCGCGAACGGTAGAGATCATCTCGTGGCTGATTCCTTAGACAAAAAGAATAATTTCCAACAGGAAACATGGATTTTCAATCAGGAACTCGAACCAAATTCACTTTTCTCTAGAAAAGTAACTTTTTTCTACTGAATTTTTGATATTCCAGATAAATAATTGAGGGGTCGGATGGAATAAGGGGCTCATGGCTCACACTCGCGTAAGTCATCACCTTGCGTGTTTAAGTGGTGAACCCCTTATTGCATCTGGCCCCTCCATTAATCCCCAGTTAGATTTTGACTTTCCTGCAATAATAATTGTAACTTCAACTTGAAATATGAGTTTCAATAGGAAGAAGAATTTTCTATTGAAAATGATAATTTCTCAACAAAAGATACAGGGTGGATTTTGTTCAATCGATATCAACAACAGAACAAAATAACTCTAGTTCCCACAATGAATCCTATGGATGTGCAGGAGTTTTGACGCAGAAAAAGGTTCAAACCTCTCTCATCTTATAATAATAATCTATAGTAATCTCCCTTATGATTTTCCGGAAATAACTAAATGACATTCGATGAAAAAAGTTCTATTTATTGATTTTTTGTATATAATAAAGTCAAATAGTCAAAAAATGGAAAATTAAAAAAAAATTTTATTGAACAAGAATTTCTCAAAATTTGATGCTCTGAAAAAGTACATATTCAGGAGAAATTGTATGAAGAAATGTATTTCGATTAAGAAAATATCCAACCACTACGAAATGAGATGATTTGATTCAACCCATCGTTTATAAAAAAGTATAGAAATTTTATAATTATTTTATAATTATTATTTTATAATTTCTGCCGCGGCAGAAAAAGTGGCACTTTACAGCCATCGTAATAAAAAATGTACTATTTTTATAAAATTGCGATATTTTGTTAT
>WSXT02213786.1:0-17491 GCA_011762715.2 Neuroterus valhalla | reverse complement strand
GATACTTGCGAGCGAAGCGAGCTGCGCGCGAAGCGCGCGATGAGAATGTGCCCGCGAAGCGGGCAGATTTTTTTACATAGAGTACTCATCTCTCACATCATTTCACACATTATGCAGTGTTCCTTAACCTTATGACCGCTCGCTTGCATTACCTTGCCTTTCTCGCTTCTCCTCGCACGCATTTCCCTGCATTTCGCCGGCCTCGCTTTGCCAAACTCTACCTCCGCGGTTCCTACCTATTGACTTATTTGCTATTCCTTATCTACTATTTACATTATATACATCGATCTTACATCTCCTTCCTTTGCTCCTTATTCGTCTATCTCTATTCTCCTCCTTCCTCTTCTGCCTCTCCATCTTACCCAGCACCCCCTTCACCCGTGCAATCACCCTTTACTCCCCCTTTCATGCACAATCACCTTGATGCTTATTGCACTCCTTTCCACCTCTTCGCATGCTCACACCCAGTGTTACACCTTTGTATAACCCTTCCCACACAACTCGCACATTCTCTTCTCCTCCGGAAGCCAGAACCTATTAGCACCCTCCATGCTTCCACATCTCATTCTCCCTATTATCTCTTGGCTTCCTTTCTCTGCTTTTTCACAAAAATATCGCGCTCTCTCCGTTGGCAATATCTACCCATATCGCTCATTATACTTTGACCCTCTAATCCTCTCCTCTCTTTTCCTCCTGCCTTCTCACTCTCCATGCTGTTCCTGTTAACAATCTCATACACCTTTCATTCAAGATCGCGAAGAGCGTTTGGCTAAGCGGCCAATCCTGCCTCAACTCCCTATTCATACAGTAACCCTCCGAGATCCTGTCCCCCCCTCCCCCTCTTACCCTATCCTTTGTCTCTTCATACACCACCCTTACTTCCTCTACCACCGTGGTCGTAAAGCCAACCATTAGCCAGTACTGCATAAAACTAACGTCTAGGTATGTCATAGTTACATATATAATAAGAGCAGTCAGCGACAACTTCAAGACTGGTCCAATTTGGACAAATCAAATAATAGTTTGGATATTTGTTTATACTTCCTCCCTGGTACGGGCTTAAGAGTCTCTACATTTTCTTTTCTCTATTCATTTGCAAACCTCACCACCATTCCAGGGCTGAGGGAAACCCGCAGCTTAAGGTGGATTCTGAACCACTAAGAGCAACAGCTACTTGATACTAAGAGAACTCGAGGAACTCTGGAGGTACCGGGCTCACGACTCTCTGTAGCCCACCGAAGTTCTTGAGGAGTGCGAGGCGAAAATCGAACCCAAAAACAGACAGCGTGGGTACAAAGCTCATGACTTAGCCCTTACGGCAAATTTACCACTCCTAACTCAAATAAGAGTTAATACCCAACAAAGATAACAAACAAAGAAAAAAAAGTCTTGCAAGCGTTCTTCTAGCTGGTTTCTAATTCCTATTCAATTTTTTTCCGGGCTTGAATCATTGATCAGGATTGGTACGAACTCCTGATACAACTCATGATGGTCATGCCTATTCACAAACCCTGAAAAACGTTAACAAATTTGCTGGAATAGTTTGATCCAGTGGAGAGAAAAGTGGAAGATCGTATAATGGAGCAAGCATCAAGTAGGATAAGTAAATGGTTACATAACTAGAGGTAGACCCAAGGAAGAATAGTTGAGATGTTTGAATTGGTTATGGAAGCTGGAAGATGTAAAAGGGGTCAGGAAGATATTTAAGCTCTTGCATGAAAAGATGTAGTGATGTTGAGCAAGCACAAGATGTTTGCAAGGATAGAGATGTTTGGGGGACGATCGTTTATATGAAGATCTTGGATCTTTCTATGTGTTTATCAGTTAATTTGAGGTTTCATACGTAAATCGTTGTGTATGCTGACTTTGTGAAGCTTCCCACCTGAGGTGATTGGTAGAGGCAATAATGAGCATTTCGTGTGAAGAGTAGACTGTGTCGTTTAAATGAGCAAAACGCGACTCATAAATCAATCCAAAACCTATCCCTTCTTCCATACATGCCTCATTTATTTTCGAAGCTTAAATACCTTGATTCATGCAAGTGTCACGAGGCTGAAACCAACCTAGTGACGCTTAAATTCTTCCGTAATTTCACATCTCAGTTTTTCAACAGATCTCTACGTTTGAAACTCCCTAGAGCCGAAAATCAGGTTTTGGCAATGGTGTTTGTCTGACGGTCTGTATGTGCGTCTACAGACACGATAACTCTTGGAAAAATAAACAGATCAAATAAGGCAACGTTCAGGGCTCCAAAAGAAAAAAAAAGTTCGTTAACCAGCCCTACTTGACTACTGATTCTAGTTTTTTCCATCAAAAATGGTATGGAAAATGAGAAAAAGAGTTTTTAAAAATTTTAGATTTTCATGGACCAACAAGTTGCGTTCCTTCTAATTTTTTATAGGACTCGTTCTTTTCGTTTAAGTTATCGGGAATCCTGTAGAAAAATTTTCAATCTATTTTCGCGCAACGGAACCAAAATACGTAAGAATTTTCGAACAAAGAATTGTAGTTTCCCAAAATACCTACAAGTTTTCTTGTAAGTATTTTTTTGCAAGTCCCAATCACCAGAGATTGCAAAAAATCAGAAGTTCAATTTCGAGCCTATCGTAGCTGCAACATATATTTTTTTATCGAATCTAAAGTAAGGCATATTGCTTAGAACACTGATCAATGATTAATTTATTGTACTTGCAGAGAACCCATCTAATTTTTTTGTTCGCAAAAAACGTATGATGGATCACTCCTACTACGGCGGAAATACTCAAATGCAACACTACGAAACACAACCAATGCAACACTATGCTGCCCGTGCAGGTGAAATCCAGATTGTGAAATTTCTAGACAGTGACGTAAAAATTGGTACAGCTGTTATAATCTCGCATGGACATATTTTAGTTCCTACATCATTGACTGAACACGATGCGGAAGGGATGCACGTATTCTCGGTCAAATCTGGTCTATCGCCTATAACTAGTGTTAAAAAACACCTTTGCAATACCGGGATAAGCAGAGATAAACTTACCATCTTTCGGATTAATCCATCTATCAATTTAGTGAGTCCATCATTGAGTCGACAAGTAGAGCTTTCTGATCATTTTATACCGTTGGACACGCCTCTTTCGATCCTTTCTTGGGACAAAAATGGTAATCCCCAGAGAATAGACAATATGCGGTTACTTCGCCTGCCCAAGTGTATGAAACATTACCGCCAGTATGATATTCCGCTTACAGAATATAATGTGTGCACTAGTCAATTAGATGGATATGAGCAGTTGTTCGAGGAGAATATCGGTTCTGCCTTGCTCGCAGGTAATATTCTTGTAGGTGTTCTCGTTCATGCTGGATCATCTACAACTTCTTTTTCACCTGATATTTTTGTACGCGTAAATGGTAACGTATACCAGACGTGGTTGGAGAAAAACACTGCTACAGCTCGTTCGCAATCTCATGTACAGCGTCGAACTAATCAGGAGCGTCAACCTAATCAGAGTGAATCATCCAATCAGAGGCAGTTATCCCATCAGGGTCAATCATCTCATCATGAACAAACATTCGACCAGGGACTATCCTTTGACCGGTTGATGGCATTACACGAAGCCGCATCTAGTATGCGACGTCCTCCGCAAAAACCTTCTCTATTAGGATCTATGGTATCCAAATTTGTAAAAAAATGGGGAAGTGAGAAAGATCCACCAAAATGAAAGTGAGGTGGATGAGGGACTTGAAATAAAGCAGAGCATGTTAAAACTCGCAAAAATACTTTACTTTTTAATATCCAGAATCTTTTTGTTGTGATAGAGGGTAGAGGGTCTGAAGCTCTTCTCGTTGGACCTGTTTACAAAAGGATTAGTAGTAGCTGCACATAATTACTATGCATACATTGATCCACTTTAATAATCTGATACAATGTTTTAACGCGATTTTTGCAATGATTTAGATTTTTTGCTCATATAAATAAAGTACAAATTTCAGCACATAGAATGTTTTAAAAATTTATTCACCTGACAAAACCGTAGGGTAAAATAATAATTTTAGATGAATGCAGGCTATGAATATTTTTGTGGGACATTGCTATTACTATATTTTAAAATTGATACTGTCGTTGTTCCAATATGATTTTGATCACTGCATTTTCTCGAACCTGTTTTTTTTTCGAATTGTTCTACCCTTCAGTAGAAAGGGTCCTCCCCGTTACCAAAAAGTGGAATGCCTCCCCCCGGACATTGGTTTCACAACCACCGCAGGGTCTACCTGGGAGCAACTTTCATTCAGGAAAAATAACACAAGCTCCCAGTTGAACCGCGGTAAAATGCACGACAAAATCACAATACAGTGCCGGAAAAACTCTCGTGTGTCTTACGGGCACGGAAGGACCTAACTATGACTGCTCTTTGCAACCATCCCGCAAGTGCCTCGGCATATTTTTGGCACACCGGTATGGCTTTCAGGTTAATAAAAAGTGCAGGCTTTGAAATTCCAAAAGCACCGATGATGAGAACAATTAATTTACCCGAATATCCTCGATGATGTCGCTGTAAGTGTTCTCTGAGATCTTTGTACCTCTCCTTCTTCTCAGTTTCCTTGCCTTTGATGTTGTAGTCGGCCAGGGCCAACAATTCGATCGAAAACATGGTTCGGTCACGTTTGTCAAGGAGCACGATGTCGAGTCTTGAGTGTTGGATAGGGGCTATTGTCGAGAAATCGAAGTACCAGTAGATTCGGCACTGCTCGTTTTCAACAAGAGACTCTTTTCCCCTTGAAGCGTTCGGTGGGGCAGGGCCGTGGCCAACGCCATAAGAGCGACGAAGATGGTAGTAAGGCACTCTTAAGGCAGCGTTTTGTCTGTACAAATATGTCGTTCCTGTGTGAATAGGGGAATTAGATAGTATATGCCATAGGTGTTCAGGAAGTTTAGGACACGCCCTGCACATATCGCTGAAAACCGCTTGATGTAATATGCTTCTACAGTATGCTTAGTTGGAAATCACAGCGTCTCGCCTTTGCTTTCTTCACCTGTCCTTTGAGGAGCGAGGCATCTTAATGGAGTAATGCACTGTCCTCACTTCTGATGTTTAAGGCCAAGGGTTTCAGCTACCTTCACCGTGGCTTTGTAAAGGAACGCTCCTTCCCTACTAATTTCGTGATTCGTGACCATTGCCAGGAGAGGATCTCTACCGTTCGCGATGATATGACCAGTACTAAGGATGATTCAGTTGCATAGGCATTCAAGATTGAGAAGTCCGCGTCCGCCTTCACGGCGTGCGATGTATGGGCGCGGAACGGACGAGTTAATATGCAAGTTTTTCTTCATATGCATTATCTGGTGCGTGGTGATATCAATTGTCTTCATCCCGTTCTTCGCCCATGGGACTACCTCAAATGAATAAAGCAGAACCAGAACGGCAAGCATGTTATTCGCAGATATCTTGTATAAGGACGACAGGTTGGACGACCAAATCCATTGGAAAAGGTGTTTATATCTGCTTCGGAGAACCTCCTTTACTGATGTTGTATCCTTAATGCGGCTGTCAGGTATGCCCAGGTATTTTTAGGTCGCTCCAGCGCTAAGGTGTCTGATAACAATCCCGTCTACATGCTCAAGACCCTCATTTATACCTGCCATTCGTCTACGTTTTAGTGAATCTTGGCACACTCATCTAATCCAGAGAGGGCTCATTGCGTCACCCTGAAAGACACCTCTCTGGAAAGTGACGCTGTAAGTTGTCACACGACATTTTCCAGAAGTTATATCATAATCTGGTTTTCCAAAGGGGCATTATTCTTTCTATGCATCCTACTATATGTGGATGAACGTTGGAGAATTTTACCAGACAGATGAATTGTCTATGGAAAGTTGAATAACAAGCTTTCTGGTAATCAATCAAGGTCATCGACCGATTGCGCTTGTGGTTTGCAGCGTCTTTGCAGACACTCCTGTCGATCTAGAGGTTTTTCTGACAGCCTACTACGCCTCTTTTCTATCCTCGTTGTTCGCAAATCTCACTCTATACAGATCCAAATATCGGAACAATCCTATCATTTAGGAAGGATGTGAAGATCTCGTATAACGTGTTCAGACAAGTTACTGGCCTGCAGTTTCTTGGGTTGGAAAAGTCGCCTTTGTTGGGTAAGAGTACAGTTTGTCATAATACCCGCAACTGCGGAATAGGGATCTCCGACATCAAATATGAGGTAAAGATGCGGTTCAGATGTTGGTGTGTAGAAGTGAACTTCTCCCACCAAAAGTTCTTAATACAATCTGAACCAGCAGCGGAGAAGTTCTCCGTGCCCTTTAATGCTTTCTTTACCTCCTCGGCAGTTATTGGTGGGCATTCCTTCTAAGATGTTATGAGGTTACTGCAAAGCTTTTTGAAACGTTTAATGTTTTAGTGCCTCTATTCAATGGATGTTTTTCTTAATGACAAAAACAGCAGGATCGCTTAAGAGGCGCGATAGGTCAGCGAGGAACTTTTTATTCTCCCTGACCCATTCCTCCCTCTTTCCAATTCTCCAATAGTACTTACGAAAGCACTTGTATTCTGTACACAATGTGCAGCTTGGTGGTCATCAGCTTTGACAATTTCAATGTGTAATGATGGATCCTCATTTTATGAGCGAACTTCCGAACCTCTGCCGTAATTTACCGTTATTCACCATGTAATTACTGCATGATGTTCTTACTGCTAGACTGCAGCGATACAATAATAGAAGTGCAAGGAGGCAGAAAAATCGAACCTTCCAGGCAGATGAGAGAAAGTTCTATCGTGAACTAAGTAAAGTGCACAATGTGCAGCTTAACACTGAAGTTCCTCAATTGGAATACATAAACGACTGAAGTCGGGTAATTAGAATAAAATACGAGAAGCGATTTGGATGCAACGTGGTTACAACGAAAAAAGGAAAGAGCCATCGGAAACGATTTATAAGTGTCTGACAGCTGTAATCGTACACAAGGTTCACGCTCATTATAATGAGAATAACATCCTTACTGAAGAACAAGAAGGATGTTGCAAGAACTCGCCAAGCAGTAACGATCTAGTTACCACTGACGCTGTGGCCATAACAGAAGCTAGAGAAGACCAAAAAATGTTGCACATGGCTTGCATTGAGTTCAAGAAAGCATTTCCTTTGGTACCGCATGACCATTCGCATCAAGTTTCGAAACTTTACAAGATCTTCTCACGCATCATCCACCTCCTTTGTGGTGCGATGATGCCCTTGGAAACTTCAATCAATTACTTTGATCATAGGTACCCACAGATAACTAGACCGATTCGTGTCTTCCAGTGGGACTCTCTTAGTGTATCATGATTCTGTTCAGCAAAGGATCCATTGAGCCAGGCACTAAATAGCATGTCTCATGCATTCGAAATACATGATGATGAGGATCATCACATACTAGTTTAAACAAAAAACAGCAGCAACTGGCCAATAACGCTAGACAGTTTTTAAATTACATCCACATGTAGTTTGTATTATATAAATGCAGAAGTGTGTATTTAATTCAAGGAGGATTAGGAAATGAAGAATCTGAGAAAAGGAATTAGTACCATATAGAGGCAATGCTTGAAGGTGAATCATACAAATATCTGGGTATTCTTGAGTCCAAAGGTATTCAGCATACGGTAGTCAAGAAAAGCCTAATGACTGCTCACCCTGTAAGAATAAGATTGATTCTAAAGAGTTCTCTTAATACTGCGGACAATATCAGGGCGTTTGACACCTATGCGTTAAAATGACTAAGCACCGGATGCATAACGGTAATTCTGCGATCGAAAGGAAAGTTTTGCCACGAGATATAGGGGGTAGGGGCGATAAAGATGTCAAGCAGCTTTGTGTGTTGCAAGTTACACAGTTGCGAGAGTATTTTGCCAGCAAACGAGATGTTGCACTCTACAAAACCATCTGTTAAACAGATCTCGATTTCACGCCCTTGAATTTTTCGTAAGCGAAAGCCTTGAGTATCAGGTCAGAAACCAGGGAAGAATTGGAAACGCAATGGAGACAAAAAGCTATCCACGGAGAGCACCCCAAACCCTTAGATCAATATGAAGTGGATGAAGAGGCATCTAATATTTCGCTGAAAAAAGGCGTCCTGTTTCCAGAAAAGTTAGGCTTAGTGATTCCGTCGAGGGCAGGATTTTCGGCACCAGAAATTATTGCAAGTATGTCCTACATCAAGAAGTGGTTGACAGATAACGATTGTGTCGAGATACGAATGAATCCATCGAGCACATCATTGATGGCTGTCAAGTATTGGCTCAGAAAGAGTACACGCACGGACATGATAATGTAGCAGGCACCATACATCAACAACTTGCCCTTAACCTAGGGCTCTTAAAGAATGGATGCCTTTCTACAGATACATTCCAGTTCGTGTTTTGGAGAACCAAGATTACATCTTATATTGGGATGTTACGATTCAGACGGATTATTACATCCAAACCAATCGAGCAGGCATCGTGGTCCATGAAAAAGGTAGCAGGGCAGTTTCTATAATAGACATTGCTTGCCCACTTAAACGAAATTCGCTGGCATCCTATAGGGCCAAGATCCATAAATATAGCGAGCTGAGGCATGAAGTGAAAACGATACGGAGCATGTGAAACATGCATCCATTCATCTTATTGTGATATCGACTAAAGGCAATGTACACGCAAGATGCACTGAGCATCTCGAACGTCCAGGAGGCAGTTAGGTACTCGCAGCAGCTCAAAAAGCAGTTTTATTGAACACCTGTTGCATTGTAGGGAATTTCCTCGACCATCGGGAAAATTGCGACTAAAACCTTATGTAGTAACAGTTGGTAGCTCTAAAGAAGCATCCAGAGGTGACGCAAGTTGCCTTCAGCACACTCTGCTGCTGTGTTATGACAACAGCGTCACGAGATCAACTTCAGATTACACCAATATATTGTTATTGTGCCTGCCGAAATGTCTGCGCGACAAATTTCGAACATTCATTTTTCAATTTTTAACACAGAAAAAAAGTCTCGATTTAAGCTCAAAAGTGGGCTTGTTTCAAGGTGTAATTGAAGTCTGCCACGAGGAAGGAGGACAGACGTATGCACTATACAGGTAGACAAGGTTCACCGAAAACAAGCTGTAACAAAAACAAGACTTTTTTTTTACTGTAAACATCTTGACTCCATCAGGCACTTGACTTTGTCCGTGGCTGGTGATAAAACACCGGGTAAGATATCCCGAGATAACTTTCTGACAAGACAATAATAATAATAATAATAATAATTGGAAGAGTTTTTATACTCTCCCCCTATTACGGGTTTGAAAGTCTGCATAACCATCTCTCTATTCCTTTTCACACTTCACCACTAACTCAGAGGCCAGGGGGACCTGCAGTTTAAGGTAGGTTCCGATCCAACAAGAGCAACATCTACTTCATACTAAGAGAACTTGAAGAACTCTAGAGGTATCGGGCTCACGGCTCTCCGTGGCCCGCAGAAGCTCTTCCAAGGTGCAAGGCGGGAATCGAACCCGCAACCAGACAGCGTTGGTCCAAAGCTTATGCCCCAGCGTAATAAGAATGATAATAATAATACAATAATCATTTTTTGGGCACATTTTTTGAGGCTGGGAAAGGAAGGACTATGCCAAACAAGAGACAAGAAGAAATAATGACACAGAAAGTCATTTGGGACCACCGTGGTACGACTCCCATGTATTCATTTTGACCACTTATTTGCTGCGCCAACAGAGCCATCTTAAGTTGGACTCCATGAACTAAGAGCTCTGTGAGGTCATGTAAAGTTTAATTCTTAACATCAGAGTTTGTTGACGTTGCTTGTTGTTGCTTGTTGTTGTTTTTGCCGTTCCAAATATAAGTTTATTTATCAAAACAGTGCTCTTGTGGTTCATGAGTTGAACAAAAAGTGAGAAAATTTACGCGTGAGTATATAATACTTTTATATTAACAAGTAATATTTGTATGTTGATGGTACAATTGGCAATTGGTACTGTGGCAGTTTTACTAAAATATTTGAAAATAATTCTGATACTTCAAAATCACGTACAGACGGGAAAATTCTCGTAACCTCGCTTCCAGGGCAGTTGAATTTTACGCTTTTCTTGTAAAATTTGACAATCAAATATTTCCTGAAAATCTGAAGTTGGCTTTCTGTATAAAACGATAACATTATGCTTATGATTTTGCAATGTTTCGAATTGAATAGTTTCAGGTTATATATTCGAAAATTCAAATCTACCATTTTTTTCAGTTAAATCATTTTAATTCGGGAGGGTTTGAAATCGAATATTCTCGAAATGAGAGAATTGAAAAATAAATGATTTCGCAGTATATCAATATATGATTTTAAGATTGAACATTTTCAAAGAGAGTATAATTTGAAAATGATAGGAATACAAATGAAGTAATTTCTGATTCAAAGCGAATTTCAAATTTCAATTATAATGTAATTTAATTTATTTTCTTCTCTTGTATGAGGTTATGCATTCTTAAGCGTTCTTGAATAAAGTTTTTTTCAAAATGTTATGATTCAGAGTTAAATTTAGAAATATTTATACTCGCCATATACTGATCAAAACTTATTTCATTCCCGATTGAAAGACTTTGAATGCGTAATTAATGTCTATTTTCAAACTTGGAGCTGAAAATTCTTATAAATATGAAAACCTCTGCATTCGGAATTCCCAATATAAGATTATTCAATTGTGAACGATTTTCATTCGAGAATCCATTCTCCCAATTTTTAATTGTTGTTTTCCATGAAATTTTGATCTGCGATTCTTGAATATTAAGAGATAATTATTTAAAATTATTAAATACTCCATAATTCCATGATTAATTTAGAATGTTCTGATTTGTACAATTTTTTAGTATAATTTCTTAAATTTTAATTTAAGGTCATATTCTCAAATTTTGACCGTTCTGAGCTGAAGAGGTTTTCGTTCCAAACACTTCATAAATTCAAAATAATTTGAACCTACTCTATCTGGATAAGTTTTATTTTCCGAATTTCGGATCTCCCAAATTAAAATTATTGGACCAAAAAAAATTGTAGTATGGAATTTCCGAATATATAATCATGAAAAATTCAATTACAAACTTTCCTTTGGGAATTTGTTATGAGTGATGTCCGCCCGTCAATTTATTCTGTTTAATGGCGCACTTCAAGCGTATAAGAGTGGAATTACAAAATTCTGGTAAAATTCCCATCTTCCTCCTTTCTACGCTACTCATGTAAATTGCATTACAGCGCATATTGTGATTCTAGAGAAATCATGCAAAAGTGCGTGATGATAACGTTAACAATATGGTTGAAAATTACCACGTTAATCACTTGTATTTTTATGTCGATTGATTCATGTGGTAATATTATACTCTTATAGTAAAATTGACACAAATATTGTAATATGGCACTTCAATTACTGCAATTTCACAATGAACTTGTACGATTAGCATATTAATCGAGTTGTTCGCATGAACGGATATTGTATTTATTACGTTTTATTTGCTTTTCCTCATTTATCTGACTTGGGACAGGGAATTTCAGAAAACAATTATAGTTTTTATTTTAGGGCAGGGAGTTTCAGCAAAGAAGTATAATTCCACTTGGAACAGGAAATTTTTCACATGAAATGGCAACTTTTTAAACTAATTATAATTCGGATTCAGAAGAGAGGAATTTAAACAAACTTTCCGCCAATTCGAAATTCGTCACGATTTCAAAGTCCCCTCTTCTTAATTTTAGATAAAGAAAGTACTTCAGGCAGGCTTTAGAGTAGAAGTAGTATTCCGAAGAAGAAATATTTCTGAATTATGAAAGAAAACTTGTTTACATTGTTCATTACGAATTCATCCTTTTAAGTTAAAAAATCAACCACTTGTTCCAAATTTAAATTTTTTTATGAAAGTTGCATTATTTCGATTCATATCATATCATATAGTTTATTGTAATTCATGAAGGGCGAATGCCCGGTTATAAGGCGGTGTGTTTTTGCGTTAATATTCTACCTCAGTCATTACTCAAAATGGATAAATGCTAAATATTGTTGACTACCATGAGATTACGTACAATTACAGAAACAGGCCAAAGGCTCTTATTTTTAATGCGTTTGATATAAAAAAAATACTTAATAAATCATTTTTTTTAATCAAATCGAAGCATATCTTTTGTTGAAGAAATATTCGGTAAAATTGGACTCCTGGCTCCTCTGTATGCTGGACAGACTAATAAAAAATGTTCTAAGGAATCGAGCCCACCTGAATCGCACATCAGACACACACTCTCCGAATGGAATAAGTATTTTTCGCTCATCCAAAATATTTTACTATCTTTCAAATTATTCAATCTCAACTGGCATAGGAGGCTCATTTTGTTAAAGTTTATCCCTTTCCAGAGGTAATCATTGAAAGAAAAAATATCCTTGTATATGTGAGGGTAACTTGAGTTACACATTGCCTCTTTATCCTCGTTTTTTATGTTTTCTTGTAACTTATTTATTATTTCATTACGTGATTGTTTCGCGTACCCTGGGTCTTGATTTGTAAAGACCCGTTTGAATCCTAATTCAATGAGAATGTGCCCCAGCTGAGAAACCCAGTTGAACCTAATGTTGCCTTTGTTGGATTCTAGAGTGTCTAGTTGCTTTAATTTATTGTAGCGTTTTTTGACTAGTTTTTCGTCTGACATTTCTTAAATTTTCATCCACCATCGCAATGCTCTCACAATACAATTCAATTTAGGCTTAGATCTGTTCAATTCAAGGCGCACCATATAATTTGGAGTATTTCAGGGCGATTACAGAATTGATTTGAAATATTTCATTCGCACTACTCCGATTTCGTTGAAGTAACGCAGCGACCATATTTCAGATACGTATAACAAAGCTGCTGATATAATTGAGTCAAACAGTAAGTTGATTAGCCGCTATAATTGATCTTGGTTTCGAGTTACAAAGGATTTGTTTGGAGCTTCCTAATGCTACAATATCCTTTGCTATTCGTTGAATGGTATTTTCCCTGAAAACGCTAGAACTCTTATACATTACTCCCAGGTAACAATATGCTTTTACGATTTCAATTTCGGTATCCCCCAACGAGAATTTTCCAAAGACCCTATTACTACTCTTATGAAACGGTAAAATCGTTGTTCCAGAAGCATCCATCTCAAGATCGTTTTATTTACATTTTTTCTCCAGAATATTCGATTTCATCTGGACGTCTCTAGGAGATTCCGCCAAAATAACTAAATCATCGGCATGGGCTGAAAGAAGTATTTCAAGCATTTCACCTAAACCTACGCCTGGGTCCCATGATATCTGAAAGAAGATTTCATGTCGCTTGTGAGGAGAAAATAAAGTATCAGATTCATGATTCCACCCTGCGGCGTACCCATACTGATTTTAATATACTTAGATTTCACTCCGTTAATGTCATAATACATAAACATTTTTCCGTAGAGTCTCATAACTACTCTGAGTAGCTTGCTATTCAACCCTAGGTCTTGAAGCTTCTTCCACAGTTTCTGGTGATTTGCCGATGGAAATGCCTGTTTAAAATCTACGAATTTGGAAAACAAGGTCCTGCCTTTTTTCTGATTATTGTATGGATCGCCGTTGTTGAAATAAATATGTTATCGCTGCAGCTTCTTTCCTTTCTAAACCCAGCTTGGCCTTCAGGGATTAAACCTTCGCTTTCCGAAGTCCTGAATTCTATTTTCTAAGATACGAGTAAAAATTTTTGTCAAATTATTTAAAAGTGATATTAGTCTATAATTACTAGGATCATTCTGATCTCCTTTTTTATGAAAAACAATTGTTTTTGTCTCCCCCCAGCCTTCAGGAATTCTTCCCGTCTCCAAAATTTTATTGAATAATTTCAGCATTGAGTTCAATACAGTAATAGGCACATACTTAAAAACTTCATTGGCTACCCCATCGGGCCCTGTCGCTTTACAATTTTTAGGTTTGTTTGAGCTTCCAATCAGTTCGTCGAATCCTGTATCCCCATCCAACTCAGAATGAAGCACCCCGACCATCAGGTCAAATTGATATTGTTTTGGATGTGTAAAATTCAAAATATAATAATTTTTCAAAACCTCAATAGGTATCGGACAATCTGAAGTTCTTCTTCTTATAAGTTTCTTTATTGTGACGCAGAATTCTTTTGCATCTTTCATATTTATCAATGCCCTTAAATCTTTTTCTCTTGCTTCTTTCTCTTATTTTTCTTAGTACTTTGTGAGCTTTCTTAGTTGCATTGTATTTGGTTAATTCAACATCAATAAAATTTGCGTCTTTAGCACTTTTTAATGCTCTATTTATTTCAAACTTAGAATTTTTAAACTGCTCATCCATCCAACTTACATTTTTTGTTTTTTGGAGATTCGAAATTATTGGTCAGGCTATGCACAATCCTGAACTAGATGCGGCTACCTTGATCGCTATTTCTGAGTTCGAATTGAGTTGTTCTATTGAGTCACAATTGATCTGAATTATTCTAGAATTCTATAAATATTTTCTGTATGTTTTCTCTTTCTCTACATCCCATTTATACATTTCCTGTAATTTTATTTCAGTTTTGTTTATTTTTTCGCATTCGTATGCATATTAAAATTTAACTCGATTGTACTTAAAAAGGGATCCGTTATTGTAGACAGTCTAATTATTTTACTATTAGGTATGTGTTTGACACAAGACAAGCTTATCCAAATCAGATCAATCGTTAGCAATCTACCTCTATAATCAATTACTGCGTCTCTACTTTCTCTATCTGCAGACAAATTAGATCCCTCTAGTATCAGCGCATCAATTTGATTTGAATTTCCCACCCTAGAATTAAAATCTTCAATTATGCATGGAATATCCTCTCTATCCTCGCTCAGACTACCTAGGCTCTCTCCTAACATATCCATGATCATATTTAAGTCTAAATTAGGTTTAAAATATATTACTCCTCCTACAACCGATTTATTCCTACTTCTTAGTTTGATAATAATCCACATGTTGGTGCTTTCAATAATACTTAGCAACGAGACTTCTCTCTTGATAAAAATTAAAATACCTCCATACTTACCCTTCCTGCACTGTGATCCTTCACCGCTACATGTTGCACCATTTGATAATCTGCAAAAAAGTTTGAAGGCTTTTCTAGGGTTTTCGAAAGCCAAGTTTCGGTGAATCCTAATACTTCATATCCCAGAAGATTATGCTGTTGGCTGCGATCTAAGTTTAGGAGATTTCCGAATCCGCCAATATTCCAGAATGCAAATTTTTAAAGGGTAAGAGCTTTTAAGCTGAGATTTGATTGGTCGCGTTACATTGTGGCGCAATGTTTGGCTGTCTTATTTCATCATCTAATGTTGATCCTGTTCTCTTCCGAAAAATAAATTCATCTAAGGTTTGTTCCTCTACTTTATCCTTCTTTTTTTGTACTTCCTTTTTTCTTTAGTATCGCTCGCTTCAGGAACGTTTTCTTCTTCGCTTAGATCCAAGATGTCATCGCTAATTCGTTTTCTCTCTTCTGACAAGCGTACCTCTTGCAGGAAGCACTTGACTTCAGTCAGTTCACATCGTTCTCCCTCAATCATCATGAAATCATCCCTTAGTTGCACATTAATTTTCAGTTGTTTCAATTCCTTGAACATGGGAATCAGTTGTTTCCTGCTGGCAAGTGTGGTTTTATCGTAGTCGTTTTCGAAAAAAATTCAGGTTCCTCTAAGCATGTACTTCCTTCTTAGAATATTGATCTTTTTCAAAAATTTAAAAGAGATAGCAGAACTGACGAGTTGCGACTATCGTTGTTATGATTTTGCACCCGTTTTGAGAAATTGATATCAGACTTGTTGATGTCTACTTCTAAGGAGCTTTCAATCAACTTTATAAGAAAGGCTACTTAACCATTCTCTTGATCGTTTTTCTCCAATCCAAAAATGAGGAAATTATTCTTTTTACTCATTTTTTCAACCTTTTGATGTTCTAGTTCCATCTGTATCTTCAAATCTTTGTTTGTTTTCTTCAGATCTTCGATTTCCAGTTTGCATTTATGTAGTTCTTCTTTGATAGGCTCCAATTCCTCTTCCACCGTGTCTTTTATATTCGGCAAAATCCCTTCTAAAATATTTTACCAAATTTTCTTGATTATAAAAGAACCAATTGGAAACTATTCAAAGAAATCATCAATAGCAAAAAAAAAACCAGCTCCTCACTCCAAAGCCCAAAATCAATCGAACACTCTTTCCAAAATCTAACTGGAATAATAAATGAAGCTATACAAAAAGCTATCCCCACCCAAGAAATTTTCACTTACAAAAAAAACTACCATAAAATATACGAAATCAAATAAGGAGTAGAAATAATCTCATAAAACTTTTGCAAAGAACCCGGAACTTAAATCTCAAAATTATCCTAAATGAATCAAACATGAAAATCCAAGCCTCAATCAACGAGCATCCAAATACTAACTGGAGAGACAAACTTGCCACCCTTAGCATTAAAGACAACACCTTGTGGAAAATGACGAGAAAACTTAACGGACGAAACCAAAAGCACATCCTCCCTCTCAAAACTCTTGACAGAATTCTATTCAAAGATGAAGATAAGGCTGGAGAAATCGCGAAAAATTTTGAAAGTGTGCATAAACTCACTGGCAAAATGGGTGACCCCCTTAATAACGAAGATGTGGACCAAAAATATAACTCGTTCACCAAACCAGGAGTAGACTAGAACGAGATTAGATTAGCAACCCCAAAAGAAATTAAAAAAGCTATAGCCAGAACAAATTCTAAAAAAGCCCTTAGACTGGACGGGATACAGAATGTAATCGCAAAGTACCTCCTAAAGAAAGCAATAGTGCAAATCATGCACATCTTCAATAGATGCCTTAAGCTAGCCTATTTTCCAACTAAATGGAAAAGAGCAAAACTCCTTCCAGTTCACAAACCTGAGAAAGATAAAACCTCTTCCCAAAGCTTTAGACCCATAAGTTTACTTTCTACTCTGAGCAAAATTTTTGGAACTATTATCCTCAATAGACTCCACGGCCATGGAGATATTAATGAACACTTTATCCCAAAAAAAATCGGATTCAAACCGGGACACTGGACGGTCCAACAGCTAGCTCGACTCACCGATCATATTAGTAACAAATTCAACATTAGGCACATCGCACTATGTAGCGAAATCGAGAATGGTTACGAAAAATGGAAAACATATTCCAAATTTGGGGCATTTCGGATATACAAGGATTTTCGAGGTCGCTGAATTCGATCCCAAAGTCGAAATCTTGAAAAACAGAATGGCGGATGAGTTATTGTCAGAAATTTCCGAAAAATTGGTTTTATTTTTGCAATTATGGAACAATGTAGTTGAAAGAACATATTTAAAGGTTTTTGAGGTCGCTTGATTCGAATCTGAACACAGAATTTCGAAAAACCGAATGGCGGATGAGCTACTGACAAAAAGTTTTAAAAAATCGGCCTAATGTTGCAATTTCATTTCAATTTACTTGATAG
>WSXT02213775.1:0-17492 GCA_011762715.2 Neuroterus valhalla | reverse complement strand
TTTTATGAAAACGACCAAATTTTCACCGAAGTTAGGTAAACTTTGCTAATGCATTAAAGGTAGTAAAAGTTGCGGTACATGGTCGAGCGGACATATTTCTATGGTTTTAAGGTCGCTCTACACGATGCCGTACTTATTTTTTAATTTTGTCCAAAAGAAAATCCAATATGGCGCCCGAGGCAGCCCGGGCAGCCGAGGTAGGTGTGTTTGAGACGCTCTAGCTCCAAAAGTATTTATGATACAGAAAAATCCTTTTGCATACATATTCTACGCATGTCTGGCTTTCATTTTTTGTAAAAAAAAAAAAATCGATTTTTCCAAAAAAATCCATGTAAACCTCCCCTTAAATCGAGTCGAATATATTCGTATTTATTTGGATTTACTTGGATAATTTTCAAAGTTATCTTATTACATTCGGATTTTTTCGGTATCATTTAGATTCGTTCAGATTCATGCGAATATAGTCCGATACGTTCGCATTTAGTTGGAATTATTTAAATTCATTTAGATGTGTTCGGAATCATTCGGATTCATCAGGATTTATTGGGATCCATTTGGATTCATTCGAATTTTTTGGAATTATCCTTATTCTTTTGGGACTATTTGGTTTCTTTTTGATCATTGGGAATCGTTCAAATTTATTTAGATTTTTTTAGTTATCTTCAATTTCTTTTGGATTCCCATGGAATGATTTGGATTCCTTCTGGATTTTTTTTTTTTGAAATGATTTGATTTCCTCTGAGATCCATTTGGATTGTTTTGGAGTCATTCAGATTCATTTGGACCTCATTAAATCCATTTAAATTTACTTGGAATTATTCGAAATAATTTAGATTTATTCAGATTTTTTGGATCCATTGGAATTCATTTGGATTTATTGGGATCCATTCAGATTTATTTGGATTTTTGAAATCGTTTAGATGTTTCTTGATTCATTTGGATTCGGTTGGTCTCATTGGAATCATTTGTATTTCTTTGAAACTATTTGTTTTTTTTTTTTTGATTATTTGGAATCGGATTTATTTGGATTGGTTTGGATCCATTTAGATTCATTAGGATTCAATTGAAATTATTAGGGTTCTTTTTGATTTTTTGGAATCGTTTGGAATACTTGGATTTTTTTAGGGATGTTCATATTCGTTCGGATTCCTTTGTAATCGTTTGGATTTATTTGGAATCGTTTGATTTTCTTTGGATTCATTTGGATTGTTTTGGAATCATTTGGATTTATTCAGATTTATTAGGATTTTTTGGAATTGTTTACATTTTTCTAGCTTCATTCAGATTCGGTTGGATTTATTTGGATTCATTTAGATTTATTTGTATTTCTCTGAAACTATTCCGATTCTTTTTGATAATTTGAAATCGTTTGGATTGATTTAGATTTTTTGTCACGTTCGAATTCATTTGGATTTCCTTGGAATCATTCGGATTCCTTTGGATATATTCGGACTCATTTGAATTTTATTTGGATTTGTATAAATTTATTTGTATTTACTCACATTTATTTGAACCGAATTGAATATATACGTATTCGTTTGGATTTACTTGGATTAATTTAAAAATTATTTTATTACATTCGGATTTTTTTTCGGATTCATTCAGATTCAGTTTGAATTTCTCTTGATTAATTCGGATTAAATTGGTTACATTTGGAATTATTTTTATCTATTTGGATTCGTATTGATCATTCCTAATCATTTGGATTTATTTTGATTTTTTAGGTATCTTCGGTTCCATTTGGGTTTCCTTGGAATCAATTGGATTCCTTTGGATTCATTTGGATTTTTTTGAATCGTTTGAGTTTCTCCAGATTCATTCGGACTCAGTTGGATTCATATGGAATCATTTGTATTTCTTTGAAACTATTCCAATTCTTTTTGAATGTTTGGATTTATTGTGTCCTTGATTCAGCAAATCCCTACTGTGATTTTTCATAATAGCGATTGGGTGTTTCTTTCCTGTTTATAAAAAAACCATAATTGAGATCCGCTGAACTGGAGCCATATTTGATGCGGAGCCAAACCATCTTTCACGAAATTCCATCGCCACCAAGAACGTCTCATGTTTTTGAGAATCGTCGAGGCTCCTTTATTCCCTGAGAAGCTAAAATATCCAGATACACTAAGAATTCTTGATAACCTTAGAACTTGTGTTTTTGAAAAAATTAGGAGAAGCTTTAGCATCTTGATAAACTGAGAATTCTTGACAACCTTTGAACTTTTTAGGTCTCAAAAAGCTGAGACGTCATTGGTGTCGAGAGAATCTCTTGAACGATGGTCTGGGTCTGCATCAATCATGGTTTCTGATCAGAGGTTACTTATTTTGATTTCCCTTCACAATAGGAATAAAGAGTTTACTTCCTGGTTGCAAAAAAATTACTTCAGGGATCCGCTGAACTAAACCCACTCTCAACCTAAAAAATTTCCGATTTCCTGACACCTAATTTGGAATAACATCAGAATTCAATTGTTCAGCATTTAATATTGCATAAAAAGCGCAGTAGGGATCCGTTAATCCTGCTTTCAGGAGCTTATTCCCAGCTTTTGCTGCATATCAAAACAATTTGTTCCTTTGTCAAAATTGAATTCACTACAGATATTGCTCCGTACAGAAATATCATCATCCACGCGTCACTTTTATTGCCTGTGCTTGAGCAGCGCTCAAGAAGTACGACAAAATAAAATGAAATTAAATGCTTTGATGTTGGGTGCAACGAATCGGCACGAGTAATGCGAATGCTAATAAAGAGAGTCCTATGCATACAAAGTACTATGAGGGTCAGGCAGATACCAGATTAGGGTGAAAAATGAGACAGTGAGCGTCTGCTGGTACTTGAGTCGAGGGTTGTCAATTATTGAAGAATCTTGTCTGATCCTCCAAGTACTGAACATTTATTGCAAAGGCTCAGGATAGTCTCTAATGCGGATGCATCTCTGAATTATTTATTTCCAGAAAATTGTAGAAGAGCATATCGCAACTGATTATGTTGTATTGGGAATAAGATTTCAATAGCATATATTGACACTGAAAAGCATTCTTAGGTAATCTTAGTTATTGCCCTTCAAAATTATCTCAAGCTTTCCCCAATCTGGACCAAATATTTGTATCTACTTGTAAGCCAGTTACAGAATAAATGAATGCCAGTACTAAACCATCCTTGACCCAGTAATCCACTTTGACAATTTTCCACTAAGTGCGAGATTTGTTTCTTGGAGGAAAGATCAGGATTAGGGAGTAGGAATTGGAAGCAAAGGAGCAGTGTCGTTATGGTTAGGTTGCCAGGTCTCAGCCACTTAGCCTTTATCCATTTCGGGTAGGTAAGGGATGATGGGACGGGAGCATTTCGTGGTTATTGTCTCTGCGAGAAGTTATGAAAATTACGTGCTCTGATGCTTGCACGCTCCACAAAGTTTCCTCTGCTCCCTCCTCTAACATTGAGTGCTCGAAAGAGAAGCTCTGTTTAAAATACGGATTCGCCCTCGAGCAAACCTGCTTCTCTTTTCCAGCAAATGCTGCTTTTGTATGCGGTTTAGGTTATATCGCCTTCGTGATAATTCTCAACAAAACATGAACGCCCAACCGTCTCAACACCTAATCGCATCCTCTCAGAGCTTCAATTTTCAAGGTATTGTTAACAAGCTCAGAAGTTTATCTCGACGTTGAGGAATCCTGTTTTAATTGTAGGAATATCTCCTGTTGAAATAATAGTGTTGGTGCTGAAAGGATTCGATGATGATGATTCAAGATTGCTGGAACGATCTGCGGAAGATTTTATGCAGAAGGTATCATTACTTGATGATGATATGATGACTAGATGTAATCGATGGAAGTATTATGTGAAAATTGCAATGTGTGTTTATGATGATACTGACTTACTGTTATCGATGAATCTATCTAAACATGTATAGATAATGTTACAGGTTGATGATCTATAATTTACAATGATATCATCTGAAGATAAAGTTTGCTGCGTGTCATCGAGTTAAGCTGCTCTTGACCAACCAATTTTTGCATTCCAATGCATTTGGGATACGGACTTTTGAAAGATTTTGGCAAGCTCCCATATTAGAACCATAAATAACCTGGAACGCGTACCGAAACATTCGGTAACATTCTCTAGGGAAAAACGATCATGCAGAGATCTTAAGGGCATTAGAAAGTAGACTGTAATATATCGGAATAATATACTCTAGTGTGTGACTCACTAGGCGTTTTCGACCCTTCCTATATAATACTCAAAGGCCGCACTGTCGTGCATTAAATAAATTATAGCCCCCGCTGGAATAGGCCGCTCCAAAAACCACATGGTATAGCACAGAAGCGTGTCTCCTCCAAATATTGACATTCAAATAGTTCCCGGAGGTTACTAAACGTATTCTATTCTACACTAAATCTAGCTTAATTAATTTTCAGGCGCTTTGGAATTCCCAGAGAAAATGTTATTTTATTCTTACGGAAACATTGTAGATGAATGTTCAAGAACGGCGGATGAGGAAATGTTTTCTTAGCACAGCTAACTGAAACTTCTGTGAATTAAATCGATTAAAATTTGGTCAGCTTATCAATCACGAACCTTTTCCATGATTTAGCCCCAGAAATTTTCTGATGACAGGGCTCGGACACAATCGCAATTTAGAGCGCGCCACGGGCGCGCGTCTATCGGACGCGACGCGACGCCTTGCGGTCGATAACGTGTTCTCGCGCTATGCGCTGTCAAATTAATTTGGTCGTTGTGGATTCTCTGCGGTAAGAGCTCCTTCAGCTTTAGCGGATAATTTGTGTTATAATGATTTCTGCAACAGGGGTTGATTATAATTTTTCTTTCTTCGAGGTTGCATGGGTCAAGAGATCACTAGAGTAGGGAAGTAGCTTTCTTGACTTGTACTGTAGATCAATTGTTCACTGTTACAGGAAGGGGACTTTCTTAATTGGGTAGTGAGTCGAAGGTGCACTTTAGCAGGAAGGAAGCTGTTTTTGAGTTGAACAGAGTGTTGAGGGTTCACTGGGGCAGGAAGGTGGCCTATATCCTAGTTAGACTATATCCTAGTTAGACTATTGTTCTAAGGTGCCCTAGAGCAGGAAGGCTTCTTCCAAGTTTGATTGTAGGTCAAAGGATCACTAAAGCAGGGAGGCAGCGTTTTCGACTTGTAATATAAATCAATGACACGCTGTTGTATGGAGATTTTTTCAGTTGGATAGTGGGTCGAAGGTGCACTGGAGCAATAGTAAAGCTGTTTTCGAGTTGAACAGAGCGTTGGGGGTTCACTAGAGCAGGGAGGTGGCCTACATCTTAGTTAGACTATCAATCTAAAGTGTCCTAGAGTAAGAAGGCTTCTTCCGACTTTGACTGTAGTAGGTCGAGAGATCACTCAAGCAGGGAGGTAGCTTTTCTTAATACGTGCAACGAAAATTCGACTTTCGCCGCCTCTTAAGCGATGCAAATATGGCGGATTACTGCCGAGATTTCGCCACTTGTGGCGGATAGAAAACAGCTGTGAAAGCAAAAGAAAATTGAGAGTGTTTCTGTATTGGCATCACTGAGTCGCGCGCATTACAGGCGTCAATAATGTCAACCTATTAACGTAATTATATATGTGATTGTCACAAGTTAAATATCGTACATAGCGAGTGGCGAATGGCGGAGATCACTGACTCGTGTGATGCTGCCCTCGTTTCGCTCGGGCCAGCAACTCCACACTCATCAGTAATTTAGCTAGTCGCCACTCGCCATGTAATATAGAGTGCTGGAGGTTCACTGAAGCAGGGGGGTAGCATATATCCCAGTTAGACTATTGTTTTAAGGTGCACTGAAGCAGGAAAGCTTCTTCCAAGTTTGACTGTAGTAGGTCAAGGGATCACTAGAGATAACTAGAGATAATTTTTTCCTGATTCTGACTGTAGGCCAATGATCACTGATGCAGGGTAGGTCTTTTATTGAAGTTGGGGAGTGGATTAAGGGTGCACCTTGACGAGAAAAAGATTTTACCATGTTGGCCTGTTCCTGTTTGAACAGTGGATCAAAGGTGAACTGCAGCAGGAAGGTAATTTCCTCATTCGGAAAGTGTGTAAAGGGTTAACTGGAGCAGGACAGTGATTCTCTCCCAAGTTGTTTAGTAGATCAAGGATTTTTCGGATCATTTGCAAAAGAGTAGCATCGATACAGATAAGTATCAAGTGGTACCAACATTGGCGTTAGTCCGAGCCCTGTGAGGGTCTACCTTCCTAAAGCATTCCCCTAAGAAGCTCCAGACAAGTTCATATCACTTGTTTGATTGCTGAATCCATCTTTGTAAACAAAGCGAAACAGAAGGAAAAGCCCGAGAGACAAACGCCGGATATGAAAGACAGTAGGAGCGATGTCTGCTGGCCACGAGCTTCATTGAATAGTCTAGGAGGAATACCTTAGAGAATTTGATCGTACTCTATTTGGGAGTATGAGCGGCTCGCAGATAAAGTGAAGTGAATGTTCCTCGAAAACATCTATAACGTCTCTCTCATATCCAATATATTTTCGCATTTACCTATGGAGACGAGAATCGACGGGGTAAGTTTTATAGGACGTGACTGGTCAGAATTGTTTAGAACCACTGAAGCGTCCTGGCATTGTCAATCTTCCGCAACACCGTTATTTGCTGGGAAACGAGGCAGAAACTAGACCGATAAATCATAGTCTATCATGTTCTATCAATATCTGCCAAACTTTGTATATGTTTTATCAAATGGAAATGTATCATGAATCCTATCAATTAATTAAAAGTCTTGTCTTAATGGCGTACGTATGCATTTTGCTAATCTTGGCTAGGTACTCATAATTTTCGTACTCAATATTGTATATCCAATTGAAAACTCTGTGCTGGGTCGCTTCTTCCACATGTTCAAAAGCATCATCTACATGAGCGCACGTATGCGCTGTGAGATTACATTTTCCATTAGCGGATAAAGCTTACTTCCAATTTGTTGCAGCACTCGGGCTGATTATAGAACAATTTCCCACTATCATCACAAGCGATATAAAAGTGTTCTACTCTAACTATTCCAACTTAAATCCAGAAATCACTGCTCACTTCCTCTATCCACTTGTTTCCGGTAGACAATCTCGCCTGGTGCGTTGTGCGTAACAGCACGTTTAGCCGGATCACTGTGCGGCTTCGTAACTACAGAAATATTTCTGAAAAAAAGAAAATTTGAGTATCAATAGATGCATTTAGGAATATTACTGCTGCTTTTGCAATGGAAAGTAAATTCTCCTTATAGAAAAAAAAATCCAAAAATTTGAACCAGTCTTTGCATTTTATACCTATTCTATCAAAAATGAATGGTATACTGCAGACGATTTTCCTCGGAAAAGCAGGGAAGTAGTCTTGTTTATTATCGCTTTAAACTCTTTATAGTTTCTTTTATGAAGCACTTGAGCTCAAAATATTTTGTCATGTCCCTTCTTTAGTCATAAAATAAAACTCATTAATCAGAATTTATGAGCAGCTTGGAAATGATGTCAAATCGCTGGTCAAAGGACTTCGTGACTGAAGATCTAGGATTTACTTCCTATTCATGCCTGCCTCTCATTTTTACCATCACTTTTCTCGCTGAATCTTCCATAAAACGTAAGAGATTGTAGAATAAAAAAAAGGAAAACTCCTACACTCAAGTGCGAATGTTTGCTTGCGCACATTTTACGGTCAGAACGTGCCTGACAGTTGGATAAAAGTTGATAAGACGAAACACTGGGATTCTAAATGCATCAATTGTTGGAATCCAATTTCCTACTTTCTTCTTTCCTATGATTGAATCTACTTTCTATTATTCCCTTCTTCATTTATAGTTCGTTCCTATAGGGTGTACACGACTTCCGTTCCTTTATATTCTCATCACTTCCGTTCCTTTATATATTTATCACGTCCTTTATACATCTCTTATTCTAACTTATTAATTCTTCCCGCTTATAGTTTCTCTTCCCCTAAAACTTTCCCGGAATTCTCTTAATACTCCCCTCTTGATTTCCTTTTTATCAGCATCTATATCCTCCCATGATTCCTTACTGATTCACATACTCTGCATTTTCTCTTCTCACCCTTCTCCTAATTACTCCTTTCACTTTCTAAGTCTCCATCTAGCTATTTCTATCTATGCTTCTCCTACTTATCTTATAGATATTATGGCTATCCTCTTTTTATCACCTCACAGAAAGTACTGTATCTTGATTTCTCTATTCTCTATATATCTTTAACCTGCTTTTATCTACCTCCTTTTTATCTTTCACCACAAGTTCTCTGCTCCATGCTACCCATACCAGTGTCTCAAAGAATCTTGTTGGCTTATTCCAACCTTCTTCCAAAGTGTTTTTTCCAATCTTTTTCCAAACTGTTTTTTCCTATTATATCCATTCCACTACACTGGCCACTTTCTTAACTTTCACGATAAACCCAAGTCTTCTTTTAGTCCATCCTCTGCTGAAACTTTCTCCATATCCTTTTGCTATCTTCCCTTCTCCTCCTCCTTTCCGCTATCTCCTTTTCATCCTCTACCACGATATTTCTGCTCCATGCTACCCATACCAATGTATCAAAGAACTTTATTCGCTCATTCCAATCATTTCCAGACCTACTTTTTTTTATTCTCCATCACTTCACTGGCCACTTTTCCAGCTTACACGATGAACACATGTCTTCTCGTAGTCCCTGCTCCACTAAAACTTTCTCAATATCCTTATGCTATCTTCCCCTCTCTTCCTTCTTTCCGCTATCTCCTTCTCATCCTCTACCACGATATTTCTGCTACATGCCAACCATACCAGTGTATCAACGAACCTTATTCACTCAAAACTTTTCAATCGGGTTTAATCTTTTTTCAATAAAAAATTTCAATTTTTTGGAAAGAATATCTACGAATACATGTTTAACTAACAATTGATTTATTTTTATTGAAAGATCATTGTTTACTTGAAACTTCATTTTCTTCGACAAAATTTATGTTTTGTGGAAAAATGTTTGCTTTTCTAAGAAATGATGATTCGTATCTTCGGATTTAAAATTTGAAAATTCTTCAAAAATTATTTAAATCTTTTGAAAATCCAAAATTTTTGAAAAATCCATTTTTCATGTGTTCAACAGATATTTTTGTGATTCAATTTTCTATTCCCTTACTTTTGGTTGAAAATTATCTTCGAATTTCAACTATTTAGTAGAAAGTAGGTTTTTTTGGGTGATGAAAATGCTGTTATACTCAAAATGAATTAAAATCCATTAAATTCATTAAATATTGAATTCCTAGGAAAATATTAGTGTTCAATTGGATACTGAACGATTTGTAGGAATTATATTTTTTTTGACTGTCTATATTTTCAGTTAAAAATTGAAGTAGTTAGGAAACTCTTTTTGTATTAAAAATTCTACATTTTTTGATATATCATCATCCTGTATGGTTAAAAATTGGAATACTTGGTTGAGAACTCGTTTTTCATTGGTTCAAAAATTATTTTTGCAATGAAAGATTTCAATGGTTGCATTTGTGTTTAAAGATTTATCCTTCACTGGATAAAAAATCAACTATTCAGTAGAAAGTTCGCCTTTTTGGGTACATAATCAATATTATTCGTTGAAACTTAATATTTCAGCTGGAAGGATTAAACTTTTCTATTGAAAAATTATCTTATTCGAACAAATTCAAAAATTTTTCGGATAATCAAAATTTTTTTCTTGAGAAATAAATTTTTGTTCAAGATTCATGTTTTTGGTTCTTAATTCAACTAAAATAATAGAAAATTCAATCAGCTGGTTAAAATTTAAATTATTTCTTACAAAATTAAAGTATTTGGTAGAAAATGCATTTATGACACTGTTAAAAATTCTTGTTTTTTTGTTGATAGAACATTCATTGATCTTCCAAAAATGTAGTTGTTGTTAAAATCATCGTCCAATATCGAAAATTTATTTTTTATGGTTTAAGATTAACTTTTTGGCTAAAAATGTAATTGTTTCTAAATTTTTTGCTTCTTAGCTGGAAATTTGACTGTTATCCAAGTGTCATCTTGAAATGTCAACTTTTTGGCTAAAAAACTAACTGTTAGTTACGAGGTCATTTAATGATTTCAAAATTATCTTTCTATGAATCTCCGGGAAGGAAAAATCCCTCTTGGTCGAACATAAGCTTTTTGTTTAAAAATCTCTTCACTTTTCGTTCTGTCTATCCATTTTTACATTCTCATCATTATGAGAAGGTATTAGATTTGTGTAAAATTTGACCCCCCTCGAGTTATCTTCCCACTTGTATGAAGTTTCACCTTCAAGGAAAAAAAAAGAATTAATAGGACTCAGGTGCAGCGCCTTTGGTTCTTTCCTTTTTAAAGGAAGCATCTGTTCGGATTACTTTGTGAGTAATCGTCCAGGTCTCAGGATAAAATCTTATCGCTGGAGTCTTCTTCACAACCCTCGACCCACCCCAATCTGAAACTGCGTAATCTCCCAATCTCACAGTTTCTCTGCTATGGATACTGAAATGACTTGATCAATAAATCGACAATAGCAACCCTTGTCTGGCTTTATTCCTGCTGTATATTCTTAGTTTATTAACTACTCCTCTCCAAGGACAATCAACTTTATCCAGATCCAACTTCGATCGTTTCGTTCTTCCGAGCCGCGCCATTATCGCGATCAAATATATACGAGAGCTAATAAAATCCCATGAGTCAGGCTATTTGTCGACGGGGATGAGTACAAGAAGAAGAATGGTAGGTCAGCCTGAATATGTAAGGGGTCAAACCCACCATATTTGAGGGTCAACTATAGAACACCTAGATGATGAATCCAATCATTTCTGGAGAATCAAAAAAGATGTTTAACTTGACCAGATGTTCAACTTGACCAGATGTTCAACTTCACCAGATGTTTAACTTGGCTAGATGTTCAACTTGATCAGATGGTCAACTTGACTAGATGTTCAACTTGACCAGAGGTTGAACTTAACCAGATGCTTAACTTGACCTTGTTAGAGGGACGAGTTGATTCTTATAATAGTGAGTCTGGACAGAGTGACCGTAGGTTAGAGAAAGCCTGCATTAGTGAAAAAGGTTATCCAGGGACAGAACCCTCTGACCCACTGTACAGAACGCCAGAAGATGAAATGATTCTTCCCGAATGTGTTGAAAAAAGAACCGCTTGATCATCGGAATTCTCAAAGGTCTGTCTGACCCTTTGATCTCCATTTCTCAAATTTTTGTGTATCCCAACGCGATTCTCAGTAGCCCTTCTGGAGCCTCCCATGAGGCCTTTCTAGATATCCACACAAAGCCTTCTTAATCTTTGCACGAAGCCTTCTAGAACTTTACACAAAGACTTCTAGAAGTTGACACAAGGCCTTATAGAGCCCTGCACACAAATCCTAACCAAAAAATTATCGAAGAAGCAGAAAATTAGGTCGCCCAGGAAGTATCCCTATGGACAGAACAACAGAACACAAAACAGCTAACCCTAACTTTTCGAAAAATAGATAGACCGTCGAATCATCTAGATTGTGAAAAGCCTGACTAAGGCTTTAATTTTCATTTGTCGAATTTTCTGTGCATCCCAACGCTTTCTCAGGATTCCTAGGAGGCCTTCTAGAGCCTCCCTTTAAGAGTCTTCTAGATGACCACATGAGGCCTTCTAAAACTTTGCACAAAGCCTTCCTAAACTTTGCGCAAAGCCTTCTAGAACTTTACACGAAGACTTCTCGAACTCGACACAAGGCCTTCTAGAACTCTCCACACAAATCCTGAGCGAGGAATCATCGAAGAAGCAGAACCTTGGGTCGTCGAGGAAGTATCCCTATGGACAGAAAAACAGAATACAAAACGAGTCCCCTTAACTGTTCCGAAGAAAAGAAAGATCATTCAATCATACAGATTCTGAAAGGTCTGACTGACTCTTAAACTTTCATTTCTCAAATTTTCTGTGTATCGCTCTAAGGATTCTCAGAATTCTCAGGAGGCCTTCTAGAGCTTCCCATAAGGGTCTTCTAGATTCCCAGATGAGACCTTCTGAAGCTTTGCACAAAGCCTTCTTAAACTTTACGCAAAGCGTTCCAGAACTTTACACAAACACTTCTCGAACTCGACACAAGGCCTTATAGAACTCTTCACACTAATCCCTACCAAGGAATCATCGAAGAATCACAAATTCGGGTCGTCCAAAAGTATCCCTATGGGCAAAACAGCAGAACATAAAACGAGTCCCCCTAACTGTTTCGAAAAATAGAAAGACCTCTCAATCATCTAGATTCTAAAAGGTCTGACTGACTCTTTAATTTCTCAAATTTTCTGTGTATCCCAACGATCTTTCAGGATTCTCAGGAGGCGTTCTAGAACCTTCTAGAACTCTGCATATGGCCTTCTGAAACTTTGCACAAAGTCTTCCAAAACTTTGCAAAAGAACATAGAACATAGAACAAGCCCCTCTGACTGTGTCAGAAAATGAAAAGACACTTGCTTCATCTAGATTCTAAAACCTCTGACTGACTCTGAAATTTTCATTTCTCAAATTTTCTGTGTATCCCAACGCTCTCTCAAGATTCTCAGAAGGCCTTCTAGAGCCTCCATGAGAGCCTTCTATAATTCCACACGAAGCCTTCTTAAACTTTGCACAGAGTCTTCTAGGACTCTACACAAGGACTTCTAGAACTTTACACAAAGATTTCTAGAACTTGACACGAGGCCTCTAGAACTCTTCACACAAATCCTGACCGAGGAATCATCGAAGAAGCAGAAAATTGGGTCGTCCAGGAAGTATCCCTATGGACAGAACAACAGAATATAAAACGAGTCCCCCCAACTGTTTCGAAAAATAAAAAAAACTTTCAATCAACTAGATTCTAGAAGGTTTGACTGATTCTTCAAATTCTAATTTCCTGATGAGCTAATATAATATTTTGTAATGTGATTGCCGCAGGGAATGGGTGTTTAATATTTAAGAAAGAATTTAAATTTTAGAAGTATATAATTATACATTTATAAGTTTTGTTGATGCTACCCGTGGGTCTTTTGAGGGGATACACGCGCCCTTTGTGTTTCGCTGCTCCCTTTGCTATTTCATTTCTGGCTGGTCTTTCTATTTGACTTTTCTCGGTGCGGCTCCCTAAATTGTGTGTGACGTTCATATGTTCCTGGGCGTGGGGCCTCGAAGGCTTTTCTGGAAACTTCACGATGTGTTTCTATCAAACCATATAATTTTTATCCCTTCGCATGGCACAACTCATGCGAGAGATTACAATGAGATTCGAATTTCACTCAGAAATGCCCTGAAGTTCCTATTATTCAGTTTGATTTGATAGATTGCCGTCTGCTATTTTTTATTTGTCGATAGTGGGAAGCCTGATTTTCACTCTAACTGTTCATCTCTTGTAGAATAGACTCAGCCTTCTGGAACCTCCCAAGATGTCTTCCAGAACTCCTCAAGAGGCCTTCTAGAATTTCTCGAGATGCCTTCTAGAATTTCTCAGGAGGCCTTCTGGAAATTCTCGAGATGCCTTCTAGGATTTCCCGGAAGACCTCATAGAACTTTCTCACAGATCTTCTAGAGCATCTTCCAAAGCCTTTTAGAGTCTTACACGAGGAGCGATGATAACTTTATTCTAGTAGTTCTCTTTGAAGGCAAAAGCTAAGCCTAATAACATTTCTCCAACCAATTGGTTGCACTTCACATTCTGTCGATCCCTCCAAAGCTATTTTAGGAATTATGAGGGAGTCCCTTAGAGTTCTTCCTGAACTTTACACAAAGCCTTCTTAAACTTCACAGGAGGCCTTCTGGAACTTTACACAAGTCCTTATAGAACATTACACAAGGCCTTGCGAAACTTCCCACGAAGCCTTCTGGAAGTCACAACAAAGTCTTCTAGAACTTTACACAAGACCTCTCAGAGTTCCTAACAAGGACCTCTGGAGCCTCTCGCAAATAATTAAATTAAAATGGATGTTAGTAAAAGTAGTATGATCTTTTTTTGCAGAAAATCGTATTTTTAAATTAAAAAATTCAACTTTTTTGTAAGTGATTTTCCCTTCAGTTCTGAAATTCGACAATTTCGTCAAAAATTCATAAATTTGGTCAAATATTCGTGAATTTGGTTTTTGATTTTTGATTGTATTTTCGAAAAATTTTAATTTTCAGCGTATAGCGTCAAATCTAGTTATTTTGTTGGAAAATTGTCCTTGGGTAGAAAGTGCAACTGTAGTCTGGTTTTAACTTCTAGAACTTTTCAATAGGCCTTCAAAAACTTTTCAAAAGGCCTTCTAGAACTTCTCGAAAGGCCTTCTAGAACTTCTCAAGAGACCTTATAGAACTTCTCAAGAGGCCTTCTAGAACTTACCAGAGGGCCTTCTGGAGTCTTCCACGGCCAATAATGATTAAATTCTTGTCAATCCAGATTATTTCTAGAACAATTTGTACCACTCAATTAGAAAAGAATAACTCAATGTAGCTACATTTAGAGTGAAAGCTACTCAAATTCAGACTATCAAATTCTTCGGGAGTTCTAGTCAGTGTTTCCAATTATTTTCGAATAAGTAATACATATTCTGCTTCTCGAAAAAATAGTCTTCCTTCATAAGAACTTCATTTTTTCCTGAAACATTCCATTCCTTCAGAACTATATCAGACACATTCAGAAAAAATTTTCCCTAATTTATTGAATTTTTCTTTTCACTCAAGTAAATTTGTTTTCTGAAATATGATATGCCTTCTAGAACTTTTCAAGAGGCCTTTCAGAACTTTTCAAGAGGCCTTCTAGAACTTTTCGAGAGGCCTTCTACAACTTTTTAGGAGGCCTTCTAGAACTCTTCAGGAGGTTTTCTAGAACTTACCAAAGAACCTTCTCGAGTCTTCCACGCGTGTCAATCATGATTAAATTCTTACCAATAAAAATTATTCCTAGAAGAGTTGGTAGCAGTCATTTAGAAAGAAGATGACCTTTATTCAGCTTTTCAGCTACATTCAGAGTGAAAACTATAAAAATTCAGACCAATTTTTCGGAAGTTCCAGACTTAGCTTCCAATTATTTTCGAATAATTGATACATATTCTGGTTCTCAAAAGAATAATCCTCCTCCATCAGAACTTCATTAAACATTCCGTTCCTTCAGAATTAAATCAGACACATGCAGAAAAATTTTCCCTAATTTTTTGCAATTTTTTCTTCACTCAAGTAAATTTGTTTTCTAAAATATGATATGCCTTCTATAACTTTTCCAGAGGCCTTCTAGAACTTTTCAAGAGGCCTTCTATAACTTTTCAGGAGGCCTTCTAGAACTCTTCAGGAGGTTTTCTAGAACTAACCAAAGAACCTTCTTGAGTCTTCCACGCGTATCAATAATGATTAAATTCTTACTAATAAAAATTATTCCTATAAGAGTTGGTAGCACTCATTTAGAAAGAAGATGACCTTCATTCAGCTTTTCAGCTACATTCAGAGTGAAAGCTATGAAAATTCAGACCAATTTTTCGGAAGTTCCAGACTTAGCTTCCAATTATGCTCGAATAATTGATACATATTCTGGTTCTCAAAAGAATAATCCTCCTGCATCAGAACTTTATTAAACATTCCATTCCTTCAGAATTAAATCAGACACATGCAGAAAAATTTTCCCTAATTTTTTGCAATTTTTTCTTCGCTCAAGTAAATTTGTTTTCTAAAATATGATATGCCTTCTATAACTTTTCAAGAGGCCTTCTAGAACTTTTCAGGAGGCCTTCTAGAACTCTCCAAATGATCTTCTAGAACTTACCGCAGTGCCTTCTAGAGTCTTCCACAAGGGCCAATAATGATTAAATTTTTGTCAATTAAAACTATTCCTGGGAAAATTGGTACCACTCGATTAAGGAGAAGATTAAATTAACTCAGCTACATTTAGAGTTAAATCTACTTAAGTTCAGACCACCCCATTTTTCAGAAGTTCCAGACTGTGCTTCTAATATGTTCAAACAAGTAATAAATATTCTGATTCTCGGAAGAAAAATATTTCTTCATCAGAACTTTATTCTTTCCTGAAACATTCCATTCCTTCAGAGTTATATGAGACACATTCAGCGAAATTGTCCCTAATTTATTAGAATTTTTTCTTCATACAAGTAAATTTGTTTTCTTAAATATGCTATGCCTTCTAGAGCTTTTCAATAGGCCTTCTAGAACTTTCCAGGAGGCCTTCTAGAACTCTTCATGAGATCTTACAGAACTTACCGAAGAGCCTTCTAGAGTCTTCGACGAGGGCCAATAGCCAATAATGATTGAATTTCTATCAATTAAAACTATTCCTGGGAAAATAGTGGTACCACTCGATTGAGAAAAAGATTAACTTAAGTCAGCTACATTTAGAGTTAAATCTAATTAAGTTCAGACCACCCCATTTTTCGGAAGTTCCAGACTGTGCTTCCAACGTGTTCAAATAACCAATACATATTCTGGTTCTCGAAATAATAACATTATTATTCTTTCCTGAAACATCCCATTCCTTCGGAATCATACTAGAAACATTCAGAGAAGTTTTCCCTAATTTATTAAAATTTATTCTCCACTCAAGTAAATTTGTTTTCTCAAATATGATAAAATGTAAGAAATCTTTTTTGGTTCTCCCTTTGCCGAGAAGGCTTTGATATCACGTAGCACTTTAACCTGCGGTTCCTTAAAGTCGGAATAATATCGACAGCATGGCACCCTCATTCCCAACTCCATTATTAAAAGCAGAACTCGCGCGCCAACACTCAATCCCGCATTTCGAAAGTGTCGCAATTATTCCATCCCCAATTACCATACCAAATACAAATGCAAATTCGTGTGTATCGCTTTGCGAGCCGGCATCTCTTTAGGGTTGCTTATTAGCTCGGTTAGGGTTCCTGCGAGGGTACCGTGACATGTGACGCCCTTGTAGGGCGCCAACTCTCTCACCCCTTTACAAAGAATCGTCAATTGGGGTTGTTTTGTACTTCGAGTGGACTTGTATTGAGCAAAGATTTGATTGCCTTCAGAGGAAGGGGCTTTTTTGGAGCAACTAGCGATGAAACCTTAATTCGCTCGATTGAAATTGGACTGCTTGTGATCATTGAACCGATATTTGAATAGTACTTTCCCAACGTTTTTTTGAACCGCTCCCTCATTCAACCAGCGCAACTGCTGTTACGTTCAAGTCAAGTGAATCCTGAGTTTGTTCAATACAATTGTTCATCTTTTTAAAATGGCGTCAACCGAGGAAATACTGGGACACCAGGGACTGTATTGGAACACCAGGGGCTTTTGTGGGATACTCTGGTTTTTCATTTCTCGTCAAGGCCTGGTTATGACTCCGACCCTCTCGTAAGAGTCCCTAGAGCCTCATACAGTGGCCTCCTAGTACATCTCACGAGACCTTATAGCACATCTCACGAGACCTTCTATAACATCTCACGAGACCTTCTAGAACATCTCACGAGACCTTCTATAACATCTTACGAGACCTACTAGAACTTTCTATCACAATAGAATAACTCTTTTTAA
>WSXT02213753.1:0-17495 GCA_011762715.2 Neuroterus valhalla | reverse complement strand
CTCCCAGGTGGGCCTTGCGGTGGTTGTTCAACCAAATTTCAATTTATATATATATATATATATATATTCCTATTCGCTTTGTTTGAGTTCTTTTCTAATCGAGCAGATAAAACGCGTCATGTATGCAGTGTATGATTGACTACGTAAATCCGGTACGCCTTCTACGACAGTGGTCCGAAAGTTCAACCATGAAATGTGTATCTTTCATCACACATTTTAAATGTCAGAGCTTCTGGTCATCAAGCAGCACATTGTTGACAAAATACAGGTATTACCTGACATACAGGAAAAATACAAAAGAGGAAGAGATGGGTCAGGGAGCATCAAAAATTTCTTGTTGACTCGCCGCGTCTCTTTAAAGATCACCCTGATTTGGTCAAAAACCCACCCAAGTTTCATGAAGTCGAGAGATTTACGAAGTGCCTCATCCATTGAATGAAGGCACTGTGGATATCACGCATTCCATATGGCTGTGCCATAACCTTGTAGGCGTCTTAGAGAACCATGAAGAACTTTTCTGTTGCTGGTCCAGATTGTTTTAGAAACTTTGTGTAGAAGAAGTTCACTTCTACACATTATCTTGCAGGGATCTTCACCTCATATTTGGAGTCAAAGATGCCTACTCTGCAGGTGCTGGTATAAGGACCCACTGTACTTGTACCAAAGGAACACGACTTGTCCAAAATAAAGAACTGCAGGCAATAAGCTTTTCCAAACATGCAGTTAAATGAGAAAGAGGCGCAGCAGGCTGTCAGGAAATCCTGCTGATTAACAGGAGTGTCTGCAAAGAAGCTGCAAACTACGAACACAATCTGTCAATCGCCTGGACTGATTACAAGTGAGCTTTTGATTCATTTTCCCATAGACTTATCAACTGTCTATTGAAAAGCTTGAAGGTTCATTCAGATAAAGTAGGATGCATTGAGAGATCAATGCTTCTTTGGAAAACCAGATTTACTATCACTTCTGGAAAACATCGTGTGAATAACAACAGTGTCACTTTTCAGGGAGATGTCTTTCAGGGTGACGCGATGAGCCCTCTCCCCTTCTGCATCACACTATTGCCACTGTCCCTCGCACTCCGTCATTCTCATGGATACCTCTGTGGCGCAACTAATGTTCGTGAGGATAAGGTATCTCATATATTTTATATGGAGGACCTAAAGATCTATTTTTCTGGAAAAGAGCATCTTGATGATGCTCTTAGTATCGTCGAGAGGTACACACGAGAAATCGTATGGACTTTGGATTGGATAAGTGTACCAAGATTCATCTGAAACGTGGACGATTAGCAGCATAGCAGGTATAAATAAGGACCCTGAGCTTCTTGACCAGAGCTTCTTGACACCTTAGCGCTGGAGAGACCTATAAATACCTCGGTGTGCCTGAGATCCGCATTTAGGGTATATCATCAGTAAAGGGGGTTCTCCTGAGCAGATATAAACACAATCTTCGACGGATTTGGTCGTCCAATCTGTCGGCGTTGAAAAATATATCTGCGAACAGCATTCTTTCCGTCCCGGTTCTACTCTATTCAATTAAGAATGTTCTATGGACGAAGAACCAGCACAAGACCCTTGATGTCACTACTGGCAAGGCTATGCATGTGAAGGAAAACTTACACATCAACTTGTGTGCTCCATGCTTATACATCGTACGCCGTAAAGGCAGGCGTGGACTTCTCAATCTTCAATGGCTTCACAACCGGATTATTTTGAGTACTGCAAACATCATCGCAAACAGTAGAGATTTTCCTCTGACGATGGCTAGGAATCATAGGATGATTAGGGAAGGAGCATTCCTTTACAAAGCCGCGGAGTAGGTGGTGGACATACTTGGCCTGAACCTTTACATTAGAAGTGAGGACGGTGCTATACTCTATCAAGGTGCCTTACTTATAAAAGCATAAGAAGGGAAGCGCAGGCCAAAAACTTTCTGAAATAACATGAAGAGGCACAGAAACTTTTACAAGATCGCAAGAAATCAACCCTGGTCACATGAGTCGAAGTTTGTTTCCCTCAAATCATTTGGACTCAATTAGGACACTAAGAGTTTTATTTTTACGTCTCAGGATGGTGTGATCCCTAACTTGGCATACCGTAGCCATATATTACGTCAAGTAGTTTCCAGCCACTGGTGCGGGGCGTGTCATAAAATCCTTGTGCATCTATGGCATACACTATCGAATTGTCCTATTCACCCAGGAACGACGTATTTTCACAGACACAACGCTGCCTTAAGAGTGCTTTACCATCACCTTTGTCGCTCTTATGACGTTGGCCACGACCCTGCCCTGCTAACGCTCCAAGAGATACAAAGTCTATTGTTGAGAATGAGGAGTGCCAAATTTACTGAAACTACATGTTCTCCACGATAATTAATCGGAATCCCAGGTCATTAAGTGTTCCTAAAAAACTTTACCTCCGGACTTTCATCATAAAATTTTTTGGGAAATCTCGCGACTAATATTTCTCCTCTCACGGATTGGTTGATTCTGCTCTCTATTCCCAATATTAACAGGTTAAAGTCATTGGCGGTTCAAATAACTGTTCAAAAATGTACTTTGACAACTTCATCGAAAATTCTACATGTTTCCATCCGCAAAGAAAAGTCTTACTCCGATACATTGTGAAAACAGCTCCATTTAATTTTTATCCTTCTCAAAGCTTGGTTTGAAACTTTTTTGATAGGCTGCTTTTCAGTTTTTCATCAATATATGATGCAAAAAAAGCCCGACTTTTATTCCCTGTTCTCGTCTTTCTGACGTAATTCTGGACAAGTGTAATTTTCAAATGCCTGTGTACAATGTATAAGTCCTAAGATAATGAAGTTGACGAGAAATCACAATTCTTTCCTTCTGCAAAAAATACCTAATAACTTTTATAATTCTGTCTTAATAAATCACAACATATATATGCTCAAGCATTTCTCAAGGTTCTTTGACTAATGAATCAAGAAGATATGTATTTTCTGAGAATGAAAATCCTCGTTCCTCCACGCAATCTTCAAGAACTAGTTTCGACACCTCAATTGTCATCTCTTCTCGTATCCAGAAACTATGAAGATAGTTTTTTTATTCTGCGCCTGTATGGTTTTATTCGATTTTTCGAGTAAGTGTACCTCAATATTGCTACCTTGAGATTTTTTGATATGTTCCTAATACGTGCCTTAAATCCCAATCTTGAGTTTTACTTCTAGATGTGAAATATACAACCTGCGATAAGAAATTAGCATTTAGGAAATTTTTCAAAACATAATGCTAATTAAGTTTCATGTTGCCAGATCTAAATCTTACAAATATGGAAATACAAAAATCACGATTGACGCAACTCTCTAATTCATTTGATAGTGAAAACATATAGAGATTTCCAAGCAGCATTACTCTCAAATTTACTGCTCTCAATCGGTCGAATATGAATATAATTTTTCTTTGACTTTGAGTTACTTGCAATGTGAATTTTTTAATCAGGAAGCAGTATAATGTTTGTGTATATCATTCCAAAAGTAGATGTAATTTGTACGCCAACTTTTTGATTTTTCAATAACGAATAATATTACAATGGGCTTTCTCCTATTACTTCTGGTTAGAATAGCTTTTAGCGACAATAAAATCGTCACGCAAGATAGATATGGCTCGAAAATGTTTCAAGCGAAACTGTTTACAGAACGGATAGCAATGAAATCATAACGTTTTAAGAAATTAATCAGATGGAGTTATAAAACCTGGAGAGCTTATTTCTAGCTCTGGGCATCAAGTTTATCAAACAGACTATATTAATAAAATGATATCCTATTATTAGGTAAATATGTATAACCCTGTGCAGTACATTTATTTCATCGGTTTAGCCATTCGCGGAGACATTTGTTATACGGCCACGCCTTCGAATATAAATGTTTTATATCTATTTGATTAAACGTACACGGAGAAGAGTAAACCGTAACCGTTACTGTCAACCCCGTTACTGCAACGCGCGATTCCTGAGTATGAGATAAACAGTAACTGTTGCTGCGCTCACATGAAACTTTGCTGCCTGCAGAACGTCTTTTCGGCGCGAGACAGTAAAACACAACGCAGTTATAGTTACTGCCACGGCAGCTATGGTTACGGTCTCGACAGTAATAGTTTTTGTTTAGTCCGTAACCATCACTGCACGCGCAGTTTTCTGCTTTATCTACGTTGCGAATCTATTTAGTATTATTTTTTAAATTTATTTAACGATACTCACTTATTATTTATTTTTTAATTAATTTCTTTAAAATATATATGAGTATTGCCAATTTATGTATTGACCGTATTGGTACTATTGATATACAAGCAAAATCAGTGCGTGAAAATCGGCATACGTGGAGCGTGGAACAACAATGAGATATTATATGTTATTTTTTAGGGTCTCAGCCGACCTTCGTGATTGCCTAAGACTTGCGCTCTACGTATGCCGATTTTTTTTCATGGTTTACTTTGTTAAAATATTGCGAAGTGTGATCAACATACGGTATACTATCGTATTACATAGGATATTAATTTTTTTCGACAAAAAATTGATTTTTCTCACATAAGTTCCATGGGGACGCACTGATTTTGCTTGTATATTAATCATCATGTCCGCAAATGCTGACTGCCTAATGGGCATACGTTATCTTATCATCACACTTTTTGACAGCGGGCTGACGGACTATTACGGTGAGCGCAGTAACAGTTACGGTGTAAACAGCAACTGCTCAGGTTTTTTCCTCTCCGTGTACCATCCCAATGTACACAAATTTCATAATTCTCTGTTTCCTAACAATTATAGGTGCCATGCTCATTTCACATCACGTAAGAAATGTGGAGCCCCATCCTCTCGAAATTCCTACAGGGAGCAGAATTTATATAGAGAAAATTGGAGCTGATCAATTTCTAACTGGAAGTCTGAAACCTGCTACACCTCCGCAATATTATCCGACTGCACACGCTTATGTAGAACTCGATAATGGCCAAGTGTTTACTGCGTATCTCAAGTCTCACAGTATTGATAACAATAACGTTTTCTTTTATAACCATCAACAATTCCTATGCACCATAAAGAGAACAAACATGTCTGATTTAGAAGCAACACTTCTGCCCATTGCTTCACGGGGACACCTCCGTGGACTCTCGCGCGTTTACTTGGTAGGTCCTAATCAATGCTTTGTTGTTGGAGGAGCGTTATATCTTGTAGTGGATTAACTGCGAAATCATTAGAAAATTTCGGGCTATCGCAGATTTCAAGAATTATGTGCCACTGCTTCATCGTTAATCATTATTTCACTTTTCTTATCATAGAGCGAATTTTATATAAACATTATTTTATAATACAGAATAAAAATATTATTGTCTGAAAAGTACTCCTTATCGATTCCAACTGACCTCCTCTGTTTTCTCTATTGATGGATTATAACTATATCATATGGCTTTTGCTGTTCCAGTTGTGTGAGCACCAACTGTCGCTCCATTTACTATTTTAAATTACTATCTTACTTACTAATTGAGTAATAATGTTTTGACTTACTGTTGATTGAGCTCGACCTGACTTTACCTACAAGAAGGCCATGTGTCGCTGGCAGCCAGTGGTCTACATCGAAATCGGAGGAGTAAATCTTACGTTTTCGGTTGAGCTTCTAAACGAGAGGATTAAAAATAAAAGTGTTTAATAGGATTAGAGAAATAAGTTTTTGAACAAATTTTTATTACTCTCAAAGGCGTGTCCTCATGTTGTTGTAAAGAATGGGAGAGTGATGAACTTTCAGGAAGGATCTTGATTTTTCTATCGAATTTTTTTCAGTTTGGGTTTCAAATGACCTTGCATCTAATTTAATGGAGGTCAACGAACCTCAGATCAATAATTGGCGATCCTAGAAACCCATATAGGTATTTTTATGGATTTCTTTCAACGAGGTTTTTCCCAAAAACACTGAATAGAAGCGGTGAAGTTTTCATTTTTTCAAGGGATGCTCGGGGTGAATAGAGGAGGCTGAGGTGGTCTTTTCAATGTGGAATCGACTCCTGATTGTTAGTAGATACTGTAGGAATTTTCCCAAATTTTTCGGGCCAAATCCAAATTCGGCGAAAACCGGCCTTAGGGACCCTCCCCAGTTAACTTTGAATCATTTTTTACTGTATACAAGCTTGCTCTACTGAATGATTGTCTTATTGAAACCATAAATGCTGGAATCTCGGAACCAAGTGACCTAGATTTGAAGCCCATAACTTTGTTTGGATTATGAAAAAATCCTGGTTTCAACTGATGATCATAATTCTTTTCAAATAAGATTGAGTGCCCAATGTTTTTTATAACCTTACCTTGTTTCGTTAATATCTCCAGCATAAAAGAGATTGAGAATTGTTGATCGAGAAAAGCTGTTTTCATAAAAATCGAACATTCAGACTCCAATCCCTTTTGACGTGGAGCAATAATATATTGACAACCATGTTTATATTACGGGAAGGACGCTACTTAGACAAACCATCAGGCAAACAGAGTATCACCTTTCGAAAACAAGACAGGAAGCTCTCATGCCTCATCAGGCCCAAAAAATGTTGGGGGTCGCCCCGAAATATTCGAACAGATGTAGCCTCCGGAAGCTACAATCACGATAGGCATCCCACATCTCACTCACCGATACACTTACGGACGTTCAAAAAAGTCGTGGAGCTCCAATTCTCAGAAGCCCAGTTCCGAACGCCGATGAAGAGCCACGCGCAGGTCGAAGGCAAAACCAATACAGACTGCAGGAAAGAAGTGAACACTAGCCCTTAGAGAGCCTCAAGGTGGAGAGTTGCGAACTTGCTCAGCGCGGATTGGTGAAGGTGAATCGCGGACACCTTTCACTTATACTAGAGAGACCCATTTGCCTCAAGCAGAATAGTGGGAGAACCAGCTCAGCGCTGATTGATCGAGGTAAATGGCTGGCCAAGTTCGCAACTCTTTACCTTGAGGCTCCCTACTAGCCCTGGTTGGAAGAGCTCGCGAACGCCGGCCTCCCCACTCCTGTCGATTCATACGGGGAAAACTCAAAACTAGAGGGAACCTGTGAAGGACACGAAACATCGCGAAACCGCAGCTACAAATCGAATCCAAATTCGTCTCCGGCGGGAGTTAGCAGCAGCAGATAATATATAAACACTATGTAATAGATAAACCGAAAGAAATATTTCTTTTTGATTTACAAAAATTACTTTTACATCTCCAATGGACATCCAATGGACATCTCCAATGGACATCAATTCCACATCTCAATATAACACCAAAATCTGGACTTCGGAAATGCGTCGAGTCTAGACCAGATGAGAAACTTATATGTACTTCATTTGAAGGGGTCAAGAAAATGATGTTTTTTATTTGTTGAATGAAATTTTCTGTTTAAAACATATAAAAAATATCAGTGTTTGATACATCATATATAAACTATACATAAATTCTTCACCTGGCAGCCTACGATAGTCTTGGCTTGGAGCGGCGTTTACTCCAACGTAAATATTTAGGATTGTGTAGATCCTTTCCATTAGGAGTACATAATATTATTGATCTGTAATTTGTAAAAATATTAATTCTTTTATTCCCAAATGATTGAACTTTTTAAATAATGAAGCCTAATCAATACGATGAGAAGTTTTGAAAAATCACCTGGGTTACGAATAACTCTTATGTAACACTGAAATTTCACAAAGGTTCATTTAAATTTCTTGCTAGCCTACAATATGGCTGGAAGAGAGACATTATACAGATTTGATAACAAATTTGCATGATTGATGTAATCATCTCAAAAGTACAAGATTGATGTTGTATACATAACAAATAACGATAAACTTACTGCCGTAAAAGAGCTGTAAAGTACTCATTATATACATTCTCAATAAAATTCTCTGTCGTTACATTAATCAGTTTTTAATCAAATCAGAAAAGATGAAGATCGCGTATACTCTCATATTATCCTTGGTGATTATCATCAATCGTATCGGTAAATATAAAAGTATATAATATGTGGACTTCCGAATATGAAGAACCATTATGGCCTCTTCTAGATTGGCGAATGTTCCCATTTTTTCTAAGTCAGAGGCAAAATGATTATTTTCGCGTTTAAGGTACCAATAATGTTAGCCCTGATAGTAAATCTGGAGGGACTCTAATTACGTTCCGAGGGCAACCGGAAGTGGGTATATTTCAAGTTTGAAGAAGAAGCATAACACGTGAGATTATGGTACTCGCCTTCTCTAGAAGAATTTTCCTTGAAGAGTGGTCTTCAAAAATTTCCACTTCAAGAAACTTCGATAACTTGTTTTTCACCAAATATCATTGTCCATAGCTTGGAAGTCTGAGAGTTCATCTGACTGATGAATTTGCCTTCCTTTCTGTCGGTATCTCGGTCTGTAGTCTGACGGAAAGATAACTTTCAGAGGAATTTTTTTTGCACTCGGTTTCGTTGTAACAAACGACTGGCTGAGTTAATTGGCCAGCTTTATTCAGAGGATATTTTTTATTTTAGCTGTGAATTGTGGCAGATTATAGAAAGTTATCTAAATAATTGTGGAGAAACTGATATAAAATACATTCAGCATACACGTCTTTTTAGTTCCAAAAAGTACCAGAGAGACCCAAGTACTCAAATGAAATGCAATCTTTTATTTTTTTTTTTGCAGAAATAAGTTCACAGTTCGAGTGCTTGCCTAATGGCGAACCTATTCCTGGCGTCCCTCGTAGAGAATGTTATTTCCCTGAAAGATCTCATTCTCCTCCTGACAAGCGCCCTCTTCGTGATAGGTCTAGATCTCCTCCTCGGTGGATTCGTTCCCGTATTTCTGGTTTGCAACCAGATCAGGTTAGATATATTCGGCTGATTCCGCGCTCCAATCCGAACCGACTTTTCGAAATTCGAAGATACACTTTTCCTCGCGATAAACCAATTTACGTGAGAGGAAAAAATAATTCTATTAGGCCCATGCCAACTGATGAAAAAGTCGTATTATCAACGCCCGATGGTGACGTGTTTGCAATATTTGAAGGTACTAATCGTCTTCGTGGGATGTTTTCAATTAAAGATGACTTTCAGAGACGTGCAAAAATTAACATGGATAGCGGCGTAGTCGATGATATGACCCTAGAAGAAATAGAAGAATCTCCCTTGACAGCGCTCCGAACGGTCTCAAATAATTTTTTAGTACTACGTTTGGACGTATACCACAATTTTCCACACTGTTAATTTACTTGCAAAAATATATAAAACTGAAATTTAATATTGCACCTTTGATTTATTGTTAGTTAAGAGTATTTTGTAAATGAATAATGTTAGCTATTCTATAATAAAGTGATATCCGAATATTCGATCTTGCTCTGGATGAGCAAGAGCTGTGTAGGCCTGACTTCGCCCCTAAGAGAACGAATTTTTAGGTTATGTTTCTTAAACTCAAGTCTCCTGGAATTATTAATTATTTACAGTTTTCATGTCCTGTTTATGTTACTCTGAGCGTAAGTGCATATATAATCATAAATGAATATCGCAGGGATTGGAACATCTTGAGTGATTTATACATTCACCTCGTTATCCTCGTCCCTTCCCGGAAACCTATCTGGTGGTGTGCAATAATTCCTTTCCCTTCCACTGTCTTTCTAACCTTTGCCGTAGAACATCTGCATATATTTCATATCCCTCCAACTTACGTGTGATACTCCTATATTGCTCTAACTCTTCACCCTCCCTTTCGTTATTAGTGGTATCAATGGTCCTGTTCTCCTTTCTTCTGATCATCCTGATTCATCAATATGTCCGAGAAAAGTTTTATAATTGATGGGAACATGGGATGACGCTTGTTTTGTTATCTAGAGGAAATGGCGTACCAGACAACTGTATACGTACCAACTGTGCATGTCTACTACATAATGTCTTCTGAATCTTTTTTTCCCAGGATGAAAAATGGAACTTGGACAACTGTACACGTTCACAGTTTGCATTTGATACATGGAAAACTGCACACGTGCACAGTCAGCACACTCACAGTTGTCCGTTTGGCCATCGCATCGTTGTGTACAGTTGAGCACGTGCAAAGATACTAAGTGCAAAGTTGTCCCAATCCTATCATGATTCTCACGGTGTGCTAAGGTTCGAGATAAAGCTCTAGAACAGGTTCAGCTTGTAATACCATAAGTCCGACTTGAAGCCTCAGAGGACTTCCAGACTTAAGCTTTTAAACTAAAAATTTTTGACAATAGTATAACATCATTTGGTGCAGATCAGAGAATTTCGGCAGTGATTCAAGTGTGCATCATGGACTATTTTACTGAATTTCGTGGTGATTCTGTTAGAAGGTTCATAGAGGGATTATTCTTTCACGCAAATGGAGCGAGATAACAGAGATTTGATTTGCAAATATTTCTTGTCCTACTATCTTGAGACAGCATTGAACATCTTAAAATTTCACAATATTGCCTTCTCATTGTTTTAAGATACTTGGTAATGTATACATGTGCTTGCTCCTTGTTTCGAATCTGGTTTCAACCCGATTCCAATCCCGCTTGATTTTGGGCCGTCTACTCCCGATGCTGGCCTTATATCCCGGGATGAATGTATCTCCCTTAGCATGATCCATGCCCAGTGCCCCATCCAAGCCTTGACTCTCTTATTCTTTCTTCTTCTTCTGCCTTCTCTCTTTCATACCGTTATTCTTGACTATCTTATACATCTTTCCTCATGCATAGAGGCTAATGCCCCTGTTGATTTACCCGAACATATCTCTCCCGTGTTCCTTCTAAAAATATAAGTGGGTATACTCCTCGCCAACCGCTGTTTCCATTTTATGTATCCCTTCTGTATCTCTTTGACTTTCTCACCTTCATTCTACCTCCACATTTCTACCACTTACAGCAGCACACGCATCTCTAGCGAGTCAGACAGCTTCATCTTCCTTCCATAGACATCTGCAGATTACACTTTTTTCCCAACCCCTACCCCATCACAACATTTTCCCTCCTGACTCTCCTACACCACCTTCCATGAATACCAAAACTTCAGACTTTTACGCATTTAACTTGATCCAACTCGCATTCATCTCTTACCCAAGTATCTTCTCAACCTTTCTATAATCTCTCTTCAGGTCACCCTACCTTTTCTTAGAAACACTGGGCTGAGAAGGCACCAATATTCTGTCCCCTCCTCTCAACTTACCTCTCGTCTCTTGATGAACTTTTCTCACCTTCTTGATCGACCTTTCTCTACTCCCTTCACCTACATCGCCTCCCACAACGTCCCATTATCTCCTGATGGTAATGCGCCTCGGAGATCCACAAAAAACGCACACACATCCGACCTCTTCTTTGCCATTTCTCTATCCATTACGTATTGCGAAATATGAATATTTTCGATCCTGTTTATATACCAACTCTGAATTCTGCTTGCATCTTCGACAATAGCCCTTTCTCCTTACCACAATTCCGCAGCATCACTTTTACAGCATCACTTTCACAGCAAAATCTTCAGGCCATGGCACAGAGGCTTGATCGAGCAAGACTTCCAAGCGCATTACTCCTCTAAGGAAATATCGTTACCATGACGCAGGAGCATGTTTGGGCACGACTCTCCCATGCATTATTTCCCAACAACAAATCAAGACCATGACACAGAGGCGTGGCCAAGAAAGCTTTATCTGAACATCACTTTTACAGCAAAATCTTTCGGCCATGACATGGAATTACTTCCCCAAGTAAAAATCGAGACCATGATCCCCCATGCATTATTTACCAACAACTAATTAGGACTATGACACAGAGGCATGGTCAAGAAAGCCTTTCCGGGCATCACTTCCTCAGGAAATGGTTAAGACCATGTTACATTGTCAAGTTCAGGTAAGCCTTTCCTGGGCTTGCGTGACCATGCCTTTGTGTCAGGATCCTAAAATTTTGCTGGAAAGTGATGTTTATGTAAGGCTTGCTGGATCATGCCGCTTTGTCGCGGTTTTAATATCTTGCTGAGAAGGAAATGCTTGGAAGAGTCTATCTTGATTCTCCCTCTGTGTCATTGTTCCGGACAGCTTTTGCCATGAAAAATAAAAATAATTTATCAGCATAAATCATAAATAAGACAAATGAGAGTTAAGAAGTTTTGACCAGCCTGAAAGTAAGATTTTACAAAATTCGCGGTGAAGCCAAAGCATGCTCTCGCGAAAAGTGGTACAAAAGGACTCGAGATAGCTACGCCTAAAACGGCCTTAGGAAGGGAGGCCAAGAAAAGGGAAAATTCGACGACGCGTGCGTTCTTTTGAGTGGGAGCGGTGCAGCGAGTAGGATCACGGAAGAAGCGGGGGAGCAGAACGGGGTGAGTACCGTAAAAAATTATGTCAACTTTCGTCGCGAAGATTTTCAATTCTAACTGAACTCGTTGCGATATCTGCGTCGACAGCAAGGGCCTGTCCGGGCTGTCCTGAAGAGTCCTAAAGACAGGCCCAAGGACGAAACGCAAGACTCTAATCAATTTAACTCGTGAATAATTTCTTGCTCCACGACCTGTCGCGAACAGTCATGGCTACATTATTTTGTCAGGGAAGTTTTGCCTGCTCCAGATTTTGTGTCATGATCTAAATATTTCGCTGGGGAAGTTATGTCTGGAAAAGGCTTTCCCCGACTTTCCACTGTGTCCTGATCCGTATTTTTCTTCTGAGGAAGAATTCATCGAGGAAGGCTTGCCCAAGCATGCTTCTGTGTCATGTTCTCAATATTTGTCTAGGGGAGTAATGCTCGGGAAAGTCAATATAAGGAGAGGCTCTCTCACCTATTCCGCTATGGAAATTATTTTTTCATCCAGGAAGAGATACCCAGGGGTGTTATGCTCATGAATGACTCTATCATCAGTGTGATGAAGTAATGTCCTCATAAGCCTTCCAATTGAGGAAAGAGATCAACGAAGAAAAACATGCGAATAAGGGAAGTTTTGCCTTGAGAAGGCAATAACTTTGTGTGATACTTGGGGAAGATATTTTTAGAATTAAATTGCTTCCTCAACTTCAACTTGCACTGAATCATCTAATTTCAGTAACTATTATAAAATTGACAGGAATGATGCTTTACAATACTTTCAGAGTAACTGTGCAGGTAAGAAGTTAAAATATCCATATCTTATAAAGCTGATCATGTCTATACTTGGGAACGACCTATAGTATCTAACATCAAGAACAGTACATTTTTTTGAAAGAGACTTTTCAATATTTGCTCCTTACGTTTTTATTATCAGTGAAGTTAATATGATTTTATGAGAGCAAGCTGCCTTTTCACAATGAAATTATTCTTTCCTCAGAGAATTGATTTTAGTAGAATGTTCTTAATTTTTTTTCCAAGATAAATATTTCATTTTCTTTCATCTTTGTTAAAATGTTTTGTGCTCGATATTTTTCTGATATTCAATGTATGTTTTCATGGTCTTAATTTTTGACAGCAGAATCATTGTTTCAAAATCTTGCGTTCAACTTATATTGCTCGGTCTAGAAAATTTTCCCTAATATTTGTTGAAATGTATCATTGAAGCTAAAAATTTGAGATTCTCCACATGCCTTAAGTTGTTATCAGAATTATTATATGAAAAATAGGTTTTCGACCTTCATGATTATGTGACGGTACATGAAGATCAAATATTTCTTATTTCTTAACACGATTCTGATAAAAAATTAACGTACGCGACGACTCTTAAATTTTTAGCCTCGTGGAAATTTCCAAGGTAAAAACCTGTTCAATGATCACTCAGCAATTGCGTCATATCCATTCGTAGCCTTCGTTCAGATTTTGAGAGTATAATAGGCTCTTGGTTTCATGAATGCAGAAAAATTTTCAGGAACAAATTACTAGATTTTTAGATATTAATTAAACGTAAGAAATACTGGTACCATGAATGTTCTTCTACCGGCACCATCGGCGTATATGTCACAGACAAATGGTTGTACAGTGAGGTGGTCCAAAAATGCATTAGAATTTTTTTCCGAATCTTTATGCAAAACGTCCGAAAATGTGTTCGAACTCACAAAGAAATAATCGCATTTGAAAAAAAAAAAATTTGTTTTTGTAAATTTTATTCTGAATTCTCAATATTCGGCGAACCGAGTTCGAAATTAACCATTTCTCTTCACACTTAATCACAGAATGCGAATAAAATATTACTTTTCGAATATCATTCCCAATAAGTCTGTTTTATAGGGTCCCAAAAACCCCATAAGTGAAAAAATGTGTTTTTCGAGTAATAATCAATCAAAGTTAACAAAAGTATTTGTTGAAACAATTTGTTACTAATTATCACAATATTCTCTTCGAATAATGCTACAAAACTGTGGTTTCTTCCGAAATTTTCAGCTTTTTGTGCACTTTTCACTTAAAGTAAGTAATTATTCAATTTAATTTAGAAAAATAATTGTTCATACAAATCGTAAATGTTTATAGCTATCTTCTTCTAGATTAATACTACATAGTTGCGGTTTTTTACTGAAATTTTTTACTATTTATCACTTTTCAATTAGAATAGAGTAATCATTAATTCATGTTAGAAAGATAATTGTTTAAACAATTTATTATCGTTGCTAATAATATTTTCTTAGCTTCATGATAGTAACTTGTCGTTTTCCTGTAATTTTCACCTTTTTGCCCACTCTTTACTTGTAGTGAGTTGATATTTATTAACTATCTTCTTTTAGATACATAAAAAGACATATATACATACATACATACAGACATACATTCTTCTTCTTCTCTTCTTCTTCTTTTACACAGTTGCGATTTTTTCCTAAAATGCTCAACTTTGCTTCACCTTTCTTGATGTGAACAAATAATAAATAAACATTAGAGAGCATCATATTTTAAATAGTATTGTATTGTTTTAAGTAGATTATTTTCGTTCCTTTTCCAAGGTTAAAACAAATTAATTAAAACAAAAACGCTGAATTCGTTCAGTGAAATTATGATTTCTAATTTTCTCCTAAAATTATGGATCCACGCAAAAACTGAAATTTTAGGTAATTAGTTCAACTTCCAACCAAAGAGTTGAATTTTCGACCTAGAAATATAAATTTTTAGTCAAAAATATAATGGTAGATCTAGTAGATCAAAATTAGTCAGGATATCGACACCTCAACATAACCACGCTAGTCAACAAAACAAACATCATACTTTATTTTATAATGGTCGATATTTAAAAAAAAAAAACCAATTTTATTTTCAATAAAAAAATGTCTAATTTAACCAACAGTTGAATCAATCTAATCTAATTTTAAAAATTTCCGAAATAACCGCAAGTTTCTATCATTGAGCAAAGAAAATATTATGAGCAATGATGATAAATTGCTCAAATAATTATTTTCTTCTAATGAATTAATTATTACTTCATTCTAATTGGAAAGTGATAAAAAGTTGAAAATTTCATTAACAAAACCGCAACATATTGTTATAATAATCATTAAATTTTTTAAACAATTGTTTTTATTAACGTTATTTGACTATCACCTCGCCTAAACTGAAAAGCTGAAAATAACTTGAAAAATTTAGAAAAAACCTTGACTTTTTAACCCTCTTCTGAAGAAAGTTGCTGAGAACAATAATGGATTGTTTAAACAATTTAAAGAAAAATCTTACTATCAGTATAAAGTAGTATTTCATTTGTGCGAAATAATCTGCGTTGAAAACTGCAAAAAAATCATAATTACACAGTGGGCACGAAATTTGAAGACGTTTCTAGAACGTCTCAAAAACCTTTAATATTCCAAATACGTCCTAAAAACGTCTTTGAAACATTGTATGTTTTTAGGGCGTTATTTGGCCTGATTGAGGACGTTTTCAGAACCTCCTATAAACGTCTTTCGACATTCGTGCCCACTGGGTAGCGCCAAAAACTCGAGGAACCCATTTTTCTTTTATGGGGATTTTTTGAGACTCTATAAAACAGACTTATGGGGGTGACATTTGAAAAGAAATATTTTATTCGCAACCTGTGACTAATTGTGGAGAGAAATGGTGAATTTCGAACTTGATTCACCTGATATTAATAACCCTGAATAAAATTTACAAAAGCGCCTTTTTTCCCTTATGGGAAATACGTTTTAAATTTCATAGGGCTTGCGTCACCTCTAAATCATTTTTTTTCTAAAGATACGTGTATTTTTTTGTGGATTCGAACAAATTTCCGGGTGTTTTGCATAAAAATTCGAAAAAAAAAATTTGGACCACCCTAATGGACAAAATTTCCGAAGGAACAACACTGACAAATCAATTCAAAGTCGTTTAAGTGGAAGCAGAATCTATTCCATTGAATGAATAGGCATCTCACTTAGTTTGAAAGAGGAAGAATGTGAATTGCCTAGTCAGATAGTTTTTGTCTTCATTTAACAGTTGAATAGAAAGAAACATTCTTTGTTTAGGCGAAAGCTATTTTCCTGAAATAGTCATTTGCCTGCGACATGTACACTAGTACCAGTAAATCTTTCGTCCAACCAGTAGCGCCAAAAACTAGTAAATTATTTCTAAAATTCTTTTAAATTTCTAAAATGAGGAGCCTATTACACTCTTTAAATTTCAAACCAAGGATACAAATACATATCACGTGCTTGCTGAGTGATCATAAAAACTGCGTTTACACTTAGAATGGGAATTTCCACGAAGATGAAAATCCGACATTCTTTGTGTGCGTTAAATTTCTTATCAGAATAACTCTACAAAGAAATGAATAATTGAGCTCCACATACATTCATATATTTTCGAAGGCAACATATTTCTTTCTTTCTTTCGTGATGAGCTTCGGATTTTATGAATTAAAAAAAAAATCAGGAACGATATATTGGATTTGAGGATATAAGTTAAACGTACGATTGAAAAACAATTATTTTGCTGGAAGAAACCTTGGTCCATAAAGCTGTATTTTGCATATTGGAAAGAATTCAAAAACGGAACATTTGCATATCTGAAGAAAATGAAATAAAATATAAAGTTCCATCAAAATTTTGAGAAGCTCATATTTACCTTTACTCGAAAAACAGAATAATTTCCTCGTAAAAAGAAGACTCGCCGAATATCATAATAACATGACAAAAATGGAATCGATCTATGTCAAAGAACATTTCTTAGCATGAACTTTGAATGAGGTGAATAAGAGAAGTTGGGCTGAAAAAAAAAAGATTTTGTAAATATTATAAACGACCATATCTCTACTCTTTTCTGGAATGTATTAGTATTAAAAGTCAATGAGTTTTCCTTGATTAAAGAAGTCTTATTTATTGTGGCATTCAGTTTGGATTAAACTGATGAAAAATTTTTTAATATAAATAACCCAAATCTGATATCATAAAGTGCATAAAAAACATGAAATTCAATATTTAAAAATCTGCCCGCTTCGCGGGCATATTCTCATCGCGCGCTTCGCGCGCAGCTTGCTTCGCTCGCAAGTATTAGCGCGCCTAGGGCGCGCGTCCGTAGGATCTCGCGCTTCGCGCTCGATAATATATTTGACTCGCGCTTCGCGCTCGT